>OU898279.1:69612065-69867065 GCA_918026665.1 Diabrotica balteata
ATTTATATATATATACATCCTACTATCATTTTGGCATCGATACATTATGCTTTTACCATCAATTTAGCATCGTCTTGCAAAGTAGCATCTGTATATCGACGCTACTTTACAACACCTATGTAACTTTTTTTCTGTACTTGTTACAAGAATTTTAACCATCTCACTGATTAGAGATTTGATACCGTGTGTTAGTATTTTAAATATCGGCTTTCTTTTTTATCCCTTACTGAGTTATATAAGTTTATTCCAGAAAATGTTTGAGTCTAAAATGATGGTACGGTGAAAATATTATATATATTTAGTTCAGGGTTTTACGTTTACTCGATGTCATTATATACATAAAAATGTATATCCAACTTTCATTATCAATCATTTTAGCATCAGAAAATTTGGCATCGCTGTTGAATATAATATTACCACAACGAAATAGTAAATTTAAAAAATATATATTTTTTTCATCCATAAATCATTCTGGCATCATGTATCTTCGCTCCAATTGGTCCAGTCGTGACGTACAGTATCTCAAATGATAGGATTTAACCAATAAAATACAATAAGACAGAAAAATCAAATACAGCAGATGTCAAAAAGGCCTTAGTTATATATCTTCGTTTCTATAAGTCCAATCGTGACGTACTGTATCTCAAATGATAGGATTTAACCAATGGAAAACAATGAAATAGAAAATCGGATACAGCAACATGCCAAAAGGGCCTTAGTTGTGTATCTTCGGTCTATTATTCTAATCATGACGTGCAGCACCTCAAATGAAAGGTTTTAGCTAATATAAATACATAAGGTATAAAAATTAAATGGAGTAGCATGTCAAAAGGGCCTTAGTTATGTATCTTCGGTCCTATTAGTCCAATCGTCACGTACGATATAGCAAATGGTAGCACTTAACTAATAGAATACAATGACTTAGAAATCAAATACAGCAACATGTCAAAAGGGCCCTATTTACATATCTTCGTTTGTAGTGGCACAATCGTGACGTACAGTACCTCAAATGATAGGATTTAACCAATCAAATACTATGAGACAGAAAATAAAATACAGCATACATCAGCTGTCAAAAGGGCCTTAGTTATGCATCCGCGGTCCTGTTAGTCCAATCGTGAAAGGGCCTAGTTATGTATCTTCTATCCTATTAGTCCAATCGTGACATACAGTACCTCAAATGATATCATTTAACCAATTAGAATGCTACGACGTAGATCAAATACAGCAACACGTCAAAAAGACCTTAGGTATAATATATTTGCTCCTATATATGCTATGTCAAAAGAGCCTTAGTTATGTATCTCCTGTCCTATAGGTCTAATCATGACATATGGAGCCTAAATGATAAGATTTAATGGAGATAATACGATGGTGGAGACAAAGTAAACATGGCGGCATGTAATATCACGGTAAACTGGCAGCAATAAAAATATAAAACCACAGAGGTCTATGGCATATTACGTGACAGAATTTAGCGAATAGCATATGATTTGCATACGTCTACTTTTAGTCAACTACTGTACATATGATAAAACGCGAAAAAGTTCCAACATTCACTGTTAGACATATGCCTCCCGTTCACTGCACACATTTACTGCTCCTTGACGCTGTGACGTAAAATGGATAGGATTTAACAAATAGAATGACAGAAAATTAAAAATAAGACAGTGTGTCAAACGTGGAATGCATCGTAGAACGTGAAATATAATTATTACATTTAAGAATATGAAATAATACACCATTTAAAAAAAATGACGTTAGTTGAGGCAGATCAGACCAGAAAAAATTGTCAACATTTGCAGAATACTTAGCTAGTATTTTTAAAATATACCAACCAGATAATAATAATCAAGCAATAGAACACTGAAAATTTTTGTTTTAACTGTACGCCCATGAATGACTAGCCATTTTTAAATACCTTTTGATATTGCTTTTTTTTATTGTATTTTTCCTAATTTTCAAGATAATTCTTGTAGGGATATATTTATTTTAACATACGGTCTTATGGTATTACGAACAGTATTACGGCTTTAATTTTTACCACACTGCTAATTGAGAACTATGTTTGTAATGCAATAAGAGGTCCTGATATACGAGACACCAGTGACTCATGCCCCACTGATACAAATCCGACAGGAATATGCATTTCTATAAAAACAATAGATTATTTGTTTTGTGTATTAATTAAGTTTAGGTAAACGAACAAGACTTGCATTATATAAAGATTTTTCTAAATGTAGAATGTAAAACCATATTTCGTATGCTTTGTGAAAGAGAACCAGTTTATAACATTCCGGACGACGCAAAAAAAACACTTTTTTATTAGAATATGGTCGATGAATTATAATCATAGTTTTAAAAAACGAATTTATGTGCATATGGTCTACTACAAAAAATGTAAAACCAAAATCTTGATTAAAAAAAGTGGCAACCGGTTACTTATAATGAATTTACCACCATTATTGATTTCACAAGTGAAAAAATGTGTCAACAAAAAACCAGTTTTAATTATTACAATATTTCAACATAATAGTTTTATCTTGGTTTAATCAGGTGAAAAGAAAATTATACACAAGTGCTAAAACCACAAGCTATTCTCGATTATAACTTGGTGAAAAAGAGTGTTGATTTTAGTAATCAAATTGCTTCTTACCAGAACCCAATATCCAAAATTCTGAAGTGTACCGGAAGTGGCAGTGAAATTAATATTTAATACCGCAGTAGCCAATGCTTAGTTGTTAAATAATAGAAAAGGCGAAAAAAGCGACAACCTATCATTGAGTTCAGATGGGTGTTCGCGAAGACATTTGCAAATAAATAAATGTTGGACGCTCACGACCAGTTACACCAAAAAATACCATCTTAGGCAAAGCGACGTAGGTAATAAAAAGAGAAGAAAGTGTACAAGATATTACAAAAGTTTAAGAAGGAACATGACTAGTAGAAAGACCGATAGAAAAGTTAAAATAGTTAAAAACATACTGTGGGAGCATGTGATGGTAAAACTGCAATATGTCTAGTGTGCTTCAATAAAGCACATTAAAATACAATTTCACTTATACAGGAACTATTATTACGTGAAAACGTATTGTTCTCAAGTACCCTTATAGTATTGAAAATCGTAAATTATTAGTTTCTATTAGTACGTTTTTATTGTTAATTACCTCTGTAAAGTGAGTTATAAAATTGTTTTGTAAATTGTATTATATTTGTAAAAAAAATAGATGTAAATAATATGCTTTCGACATCTAAAAAGCTAGATGTGAACATAAAACGTAGATTGACCACTGATAACTTCTATAATAGTGTTCAATAAGCTAGACAATCTAGACAATTACTCATAGTCTATATTAAGAAATAACCGAATAGACAATCTCTACTTGTCAAAGAAACTAAAAAACAACGTGAGATGGTCAGTATTTACAGTCCTGAAGAAATATGTGTGACCAAATGCAGAGATAAACGAGATATATACATGATATATTCAGAATTTCGTTGTCAGAGGGTTAGAATTAGATCAAGAAGAGGATTGATATTTAAAGAGTTAATTGATTAATATAATAAAAATAAATGTGGTATACACTTACGTGAACAAATGCTGAGCTACTATTCATGTGAACATATAACATATTTCTTATATAACAGTGGATATCAAAAGAAGATTTCCCTTTGCGATTTTAAACTTTCAGTCAATGGGAGTCTTTAAGGACCAAATTCCAAGTACCTACCTATTAAAAAACTGGTAGTCCACCATTTTTATTAAAATTTTCCAAAAACTGTTTTAAGAAAAACTAGTTAAGCGCAATACATGATGTCGTATCCTGTTGGCATCACTTAGCCTCTCCTACTCAATTCCTATCTTCACCCTCCACGCTGGTACACACCGGTAACCTGAGCAACCCCACTGGAGACTGGGTAACCAACCCAGTGGATGGTGGGGTCAGGGCAGACGAAGAAGGGAGCCTTGGTCCTCGATGAAAAGGGGGTTGAGCGAAGGGTTAACAACCCTCCTTGTAGAACTCAATTGTTGCGAATACAATGGCTAATGAAACAAACGGACGGATCTCATAACAACGAACTCAGCACAGAAAAATGGACATGATTATGGATTTAAAATTTAGAACCCGGAACGTGCGAAACTTCTTAAAGGCAGGAGCTATGATAAGTATGGCAGAAGAACTTGAAAATACGGAGTTGAAATATTGGCACTGCAGGAAATCAGATGGAAGAGCCAGGGAGAAATTCATAAGAATAAATTCTCACTATACTACTCCGGAAATGAAATGAGACAAGGTGAAAGAGGAGTAGGGTTTATAATAACCAAAAAACTGCGGAAAGCCATTATCGCATTTACACCAATATCAGATAGAATTTGCACCATAAGATTTAAAGGTAAATTTCATAACGTGACAATGGTTAATGTATATGCACCGACGGAAGAGGTGATGAAGAAGACGTTGAAAGATTCTATGGAGAACTACAGGATGTATGTGATAAAATCCAAAGACACGATGCTGTTAAAACGTTAGGCGATTTTAATGCTAAACTGGGGAAAGAAGAAACGTTTGCAAATATATTTGGGAAACACAGTTTGCACACTGAAACCAGTCAAAATGGACTCAGGGTGGCACAGTCCGGAGCAGCAAATAATTACGTAGTTGTCAGTACTAACTTTCAGAGAAAAGATATCCATAAAGGAACATGGAAAATACCAGGAACTAAGGAAGCAAATCAAATTGACCATATACTCATCTCAAAAGATGGGCAACAGAATAACTATGTCAGAACGTATTGCGGGGCGAACTCTGACTCAGATCACTATCTTTGTAGGGGCAAAATTACGGTAGAAAATAGCGACAGTAGCAAAAGGGAAAAAATATTCAAATCAAAAAATGGAATGTCGAAGAATTCAAAAGCGCAACAAAGAGACAAGATTACAGAAATGCTCTCAAATAAAACTCAACTGAACTAGAGAGGAAGATACTGCAGAGGAGGAATTTAGACAATTAGAAACAATTATAACAGAGTCAGCAGAGGAAACTGCCCAAAAGGCAAAGAAATGCGGAATGGTATGATGATGAATGCAGAACTGCAGTAGAGGAAAAAAGGCAAGCTAGGCTTAACCAACTTCAAAAACACAAGAAATAGCAGTGAGATTTATAACGAAAAAAGAATACAAGCGACTAGAATATGCAGAAGAAAGAAAAAGGAGGCTATGAAAAAAACAAGTATAAGGAATCGTAAAGCATAACAACAGACGCGAAAGCAGAAAATTCTATCAATGCATAAAAGAAAGCACACAGTCATTTAGACCAAAACTAACGATATGCAAAGACAAGGACCCGAACTACTAACAAATAAGCAAAAAATTATAATGAGATGGAAACAATATTTCGAAGAAAATCTAAATGCAGACAACGAAAATGATCAGAACGAGACAAATTATTATACGGCGGAGCTGCACATCGAAAGTCCGAGTTATGAATAATATTATATAAGTAGTTCAGATAATAAATAAAAGTAAAAAACAATAAAGCACCAGGAACGGACGGAATTTTGGCAGAATTATTAAAGCATGGAGGATCCGAACTCTGGGAAAGAATCCATTACCTAATAACATTAATATGGACGAAGGAGCAAATGCCAGAGGAATGGACAGTTGGCCTCATACAGCCAATATATAAAAAAGGAGATAAGAGGGAATGCCAGAATTATAGGCCAATTACATTGCTAAGTAATATACAAAATTCTTTCTGGTATAATTCTACAATAGATTATTAGAATACTCCGAAAATATAATTGGTGATTATCAAAATGGATTCAGACCAAATAAAGCCACTACAGATAACTATTCATACTAAGAACGATACAAGAAAAAGCTTATGAATACGACATGGACCTATATTACTATGTATATAGACTTTAACAATCTTTTGATAGTGTGACAAGAGACAGAATGCTGGAAGACCTGTATAATCTAGGTACACCTAAGCAATACATGCTTCATAAAAATGACGTTGCAGGGTTCAAAGCCGCAGTCAGAGTAGATGGAGAACTGACTCCCCTGTTTAACATCAACATGGGAGTAAGACAGGGAGATGCCCTATCAACCATGCTATTCAACCAAGTTCTTGAGGCAGTCATCAGAAAAACCAATATAACCGGCCATATAAACACCAAATTAGTACAATTTACTGCATATGCAGACGATGTAGCCATCATTAGTAGGAATAAGCAGACTAAATGGAAGTGTTTAAACAAATTGATCCTGAAGCAAGAAAAAGAGGTTCAAAATAAACGAAGCAAAACGAAGTATATGACAGTCAAAAGAATAACTGACAATGAAAATAATATCACAATAGACAACTATACTATCGAACGAGATGGATGCCTTTACATATCTCGGCACAGAAATCAATCAGAAAAACTCCGTAAGTAGCGAAATTAATGCACGTATTTCCAGCGGGAATCGTACATACTATGCTTAATAAAGATTGATGACATCGAAATTATTAGACAAAAGAACCAAAATGACTATCTACAGAACACTGATTAGACCCGTAGTAACCTATGGATGTGAAACTTGGGTAATGGCGAAAAAAGATGAAGCCCAACTCAGGACATTCGAGAGAAAAATACTGAGGAAAGTATAAGGTCCGGTACAAGAAGAAGATGGCACATGGAGAATCAGAAGAAACGACGAGGTTAATGAGTTAAATGAAGATTATGACATTGTAAGATTTGTGAAAAGTCAAGACTGTCATGGCTGGGACATGTGCAGAGACAAAACGATGCAAAAACAACAAAGAAAATGTTACAATGGAAGCCCATAGAAAGGCTAAAAAAGGAAGGCCCAGAACGAGATGGTTGGATGACGTGGAAGACGACCTGAAAACAATCAACATAAGACAATGGAGGAAGAAGGGCACAAGAGAGATCTGAATGAAAGGACATAGCCAGACAGGCAAAGACTCGTCCAGGGTTATGATGCCAAAAGAGAAGAAGAAGAAGGTGCTGCAAATTAGTATCAGTTATTCATTCTAATGTAAAAAGTTTTTTTTATTATTTTTTTTTTATTTTTCTTTAAGTATTTTTAACTTTTAAAGCAACATTTCCACAAATTTTATTATAGTAAATAAAAAATTATACATTTACATAGTTATTTATTATTTTAATAGAAAACAAATAAACATGAACAGTGCACTGGTAGCATATACAATATATTTTAAATTTAATTTGAAAAACAAAAAAAAATTATATTCTACATAAACAAACAAAATTTAACCAAAAATTAATAATAATTTTTAAAAAACTAACCGTCTGTACATCAACATATTTTATTGGAGACGAACGTTTTTCTCGTATTTGTCAATTTTACAAGAATAATACAAGTATTACTCATCTGTTGCTGCCAGCGGCAAAATTCGTTTCGATCGTTCATTCATAATTTTTCACAATTCTCTGGGAAAAATTACCTGCTAAATAAATATACAACCAAACCATAATAATAAATCCGAGAATCCTAAAAACCGGTCTGTAAGGTTGAATGTCGGTCGGTGAACTATACTAAACGGATCGATATGTATGTATCTATGTTTCAAATAAATATATATATTTTGGCAACATCTCGTGATTCTGTATTGACGCAAGACACAATGATTTGACCTATAGGGAGTTAAAATGTCTGTTGAGTGTAAAAAAATAATATATAAAAAATCGATATATTAAAAAACTGACAACAATGTCAAGCCTAAAAAGATACACTAAACGAATATACATGACACTTATATTTGAATATGATAGTATTTCTGGGTGATGCTAAATTACTGCAACGTGAAAAGAGTTCGAAATGATGGTGGGATGTATATATATATAATATTATATATATTTTAATATATATATATTTATAGTATATATATAATGTATATATATATATATATATATACATAATATATATAATAATATATATATATATATATTATATATATATATATATATATATATTATATATAATATACGTATATATATATAATATATATATATATATATATATATATATATATATATATATATATATAATATACGTATATATATAAATATATATATATATATATATATATATATATATATATATATATATATATTACACATAACACATAACATCACATAACATAACACAATAAGTTAGAATTGAAATACTAGAAAGACATTGTTCTGAAGCTATTTTCTTGTGGCATTGTAAATTAATTACTATTTAACTGGGAATAAGTCACAATTAAAGATAAAAATACGTTTATTGACGTTTCAATTTCCACTTCGGAAATCGTTCTCAAAATACAAATACACTTAATTTTATCTTTAATTGTGGCTTATTCCCAGTTAAATAGTAATTAATTTACTAGAAAGACAAACAAGAAGAAAAAACATAGTAATACAGGGGGTCGAAGAAAACTAAACAGAAAGCGAACTAGAGACGATAAGATAAAGGGGATAATGAAAAAAATCGGCGTACAAACAAACCTAGATGAAGAACTGGTAGAGATGAGAAGAATAGGCAGACAAAGTGATCCCCAGACCCATCATATTAGAAATGAAAAAGGAAGCTATGAGAATGGAAATTCTGAAGGCTACTAAAAACCTAAGAGAAACTAAAATATATATCAATGAGGACTTACCGAAGAAAATACTACAAGAAAGGAAGCATCTTTTCCAGCACATGAAAATGGTACGCCAGGAAGGACACAGCTGCATTAAAATACAACAAATTATGGATAAAAGGTGAACCGTTCTCACTGGAGCAATTAGAAGGCATAGATGTAAATTACTGGAAGAAACCTGAAAAGAAGAAAGGTAACGCTAGAACAATAAACGACATATCTCCTATATCTGATAATATAGATCCAAGGGGAAAATTGGTGAAAACGGCTTCAAAAAACTAACAAAAAATATAACAAAAGACGGCGACAGTATAACGGAGTTGGCAATGAATACGGAGATGAAACTGTTTTGTAAGAAAAGACGCAAAAATAAAACAAAACAAAATAAAGCAAAAAATAAAAATAGAAAAATAAGAATAGGAACGTGTATTATCAAAACACTTCTAAGACCAGGCAAAATGGAATAGTTGGCAAAGAAATGATAAAATACAAGATGGGAATACTAGCGCTACAAGAAATAAGGTAGGCAGGAGAAGGGATAATTGGTAGAAGAAATTACACAATGTACTACGCAGGAGAAGGCAAACAGGGTCGCAATGGAACTGCCTTTCTAGTTAGTAATAGCGTGAGAGACAAAATTATTAACGTTAAAGCGGTTGATGGAAGAATATCATATATTATATTAGAATGAAAAATAAACAAGCAAATTTAACATCTGTTAACATATATGCTCCTACTGAGAATGCTCCTGAAGAAGAAAAGAATGAATTCTATGAGAAACTTGAAGAAATGTACGAAGAAATACCAAAGAACGACATACTAATCCTGTTAGGAGACTTCAATACAAAGACAGAGAAAGAAGACACGAACAGAGAAATCGCAGGAAAGGAAGCGATCCATCAAAATACGAATAACAATGGCAAGAGAATATGTAATCTAGAGGAAGCAACCAATACTTTTATTATCAGCACTCAATTCAAGCACAAAAAAGAGCACAAAGTAGCGTGGCTAATATCGTGGGAACAACAGATGGAAACCAAATAGAACTCATCCTAATCTCAAAAAAAAATGAGAACAATTTTACAGAATGTAAGGTCTTACAGGGGAGCCAATGCTGATTCGGATCACATTTTGGTGATAGGCGATATGAAATTGAAGATACTTAAAGACAAAAACAACAGAAAGAAAAGAAAGAGGTGGAATCGGTCGAAAGTGAATACAGAAAATTCTGCACTAAATTGGAAGAAAACTACTAGACTAGAAACATTCGAACATAGATAAAGCATAGGAAGACATAAAAGATAGATAGGACTACTGGAAGACAATAAAAGAAAAGATTGGTACGATGAAGAATGCGAGCAAGCTAGTAAAGACAAAAACAAGGCAAGCCACACGTGGGTGGCCACAGGGAAACAAGAAGATCTCCTACAGTATAAACAGAAGAAGAAAGAGTCAGACAAATGCTGCAAAACAAAAAAGAAGAAATGGATCGAAGAATTACTGCAGGAACTCGAAGCCAATAGTAATGACAATGCAAGACTATACAAATACATAAAATCACAGAGAAAAAAGAGATACCAGCAAATATTGGATAAATGGAATGGGAACACATTATCGAGAACTGTTTAAAAGGAAAAACGATGCTGAAACTTAGAAAATGAAGAAGACACAGAAGATAGAAATGGAGAACAATCAGAGCCTCCCTCATACAGCGAAGTATTGGCGACCATAAACAGATTAAAGAAAAGAAAAGCAGCAGGGTTAGACGATATTATAAATTAGTTCTTCAAGAAAGGGGGAGAGGAACTAGCTCACAGAATCCACAACCTAATAGAACGAATATGGGAAGAAGAACGCATGCCGAACGACTGAAATTGTGGTCTGATAACACCAATTCCTAAAAAAGGACCATACCAACATGGATTCAGAGAAGGTGTGTCAACAATAGATGCAATACACATTGTAATGCAAATCGTCAAAAAAAGTTACAAGCACGGAATAGCTCTATATATACTGTTTATTGACTACAAAATGACGATGAAGAAATCCAAGGCACGAATCTTAACAAGGGAAGGCCCGTCAGATGAAGTACAAATGAAGGTAGGTGTCAGACAGGGATACTCCCTGTCAACAACATTATTTAGCATTGCCATAGAGGGGACAGTAAGAGCAGCCAAAAATATGGGAACGATTATCAAATTTTCAGCCCAACTAATAGCGTATGCAGACGATATTGCACTGGTTATTAGAGATTTAAAAACCATGCAGAACATAATATTATTACTAGATAAAGAAGCAAAGAAGAAAGGGCTAGTAATAGACCAAAGCAAAACGAAATACCTCAAGTGTTCAAGAGAGAATACGAACATAGAGAAGGAAATTAAGCTTGGTTCATATACATTTCAAAGAGTACACCGTTTCAAATACCTAGAAGTGATGGTGAATGACAGAAATGATAGAACATATAAAATAAATGAACGCATCCTACTGGGTAATAAAACCTACTGAAACTACCAAAAACTCCCGAAAGAAAAGCACAGTAGTAAGAAAACCAAATTAAAATTTACCAGACTGCAATCAGGCCAGTTATCACCTATGGTGCAGAGACGATGTGCCTAACACAAAAAGATGAAATGAGGTTGGAAATCTTAGAGAGAAAGATAATTCGATGAACAATGGAACCGGTGAGGATAAGTTTAGGCGAATTTAGAAGATTAACCAATAAAGAAATCAAAGAAGTCATCGAGGGTAAAGACATAATCAAGTTCGTGAAGACGAAAAGGCTCAGGTGACTGGGACACACAGAAAGAGCTAACCCAGACTCTACGCTTAAGCAAATAAGTGGATGTAGATCAACAACAAAGTCCAAAGGGGAGACCCAAAACAAGATGGAGAGATCAAGTCTTAGGAGACATAAAGAAGCTGAGAATCTACAATTGGAAGGAGCGCTGTAAGGACCGGAAAGAATGGAGAAAAATGGTAGACAGGGCCAAGTCACACACGCTGCTATAATAATAAAAAAACAACAGGGGACTGATTCTCCGCAATAAATGAATCAGAGAGCCCAAAAGGGCGGCAAACATTCCGCCAGGAGTGAATAAGCCATGATGATGATGATATATATATATATATATATATATATATATATATATATATATATATATATATATATATTATATATTATATATATATATATATATTTTCATCTGATGATGCCAATGAAAATTGGCGAAATATAATGAACTGTTAAACAGAGTGCACTTGGCTTTTAATCAGCTGTATACCCAATTAACCTCAACTCCATTTATATATATATATATATATATATATATATATATATATATATATATATATATATTCAGGGGTCAACCTCGCTCAACGTTTCCATCTCTCTCTGTTAAACAAAAACTTAATCAAAACAAAATATTGGTTCAAATACAAAACCGGTAGGAGATTCCGAAAGGTATTCCCCGAGACAAAAAAACAAATAAATAAATACAATAAATTGATTTTCGGTAGCAAAATTTTCTCTAATTTTAATACACTCCCTCGATGGGGACATATGCCCCATGTGTCGGTGTCGATATGAATTCAAATGATTTAAAGGATTTTTTAAAAGAAACGGCGCCTGAAATATGTTTTGATTGTGAGGAATGGAATAGAACTGATAAGCAATTATCTTATAAATTTTCATTCCCTTTAGAAAGTCTAGACAATGTTTACAACATATCCATATGGCCAAGTGATACAGATACAGATGTGCCTGCAGTAGACACACAAAAAGAAAACTTCTTTGTAACCAAACATATCGGGACTTTACAAAATTGTAGTGAAAATGCAGCAGTCCACACAAATGGAAACAATCTAGATCGAGACGTAGAAAGTTTAGAAGTTCCTAAAAAACTAATCCATATTTTGAATAGCGAAAGCCTGGAGGTGAGTATGTTCCATGTTAATGTTCAATGTTTAGCAAATAAAGTACAGATACATTTATTTTTGTTGAAATTTACCTTCGATGTTGTTTACTTCTCAGAGCACTGGCAGACTGAAGCAAATCTCCGATAAATAAACATCGATGGGTATTTACTTGCTAGCAGTTTCTTTAGGAGATATAAAAAGGACGGTGGTACTGTAATATATGTTAAAAATACTTTAAAATTCGAAGCTATAAACTGTGATAAATTTAATATAGAACAAACATCTGAATTTTGTGGAATTGTTCTACAAGATATTAACACGGTTGTATTAGCAGTGTATCGAGTAAACGTAACAATTTTAAGTCTTTTTTACAAATTTTGAAAATTTATTAGGTTCCATTATGAGACCAAATTTAACGGTAATAATTTTGGGAGATTTTAACAATATTTTTTTTGCAAAAACGGCAAATACTAGTGAGCTGACTTCTATAATATCATCATTTTGAATAAAACAAACAATCCATGACTATACAACAATCCAAGACGTGTTGGAAGGTACTTAACTATGAGCGAAATAAAACAAATGCGTAACATAATTCAACAACCACCATATCTTGTGACTCTTTCAATAACTTTTTTGTTGAAATAGCTGAAAATATTAGAAAATCTCTTCCAAATACACCAGACGACAAAATTTTGAACTATCAAAAATTTCCTTTACCACTAAATTAATAAACCTTTAACACACTTCATTAATAGTATCTTTTCAATCGGGATATTCCCAACTTCATTTAAATACTCCAAAATTGTTCCTATTTTTAAAAAGGGCGATCGTGACCTTAGACAATTATAGACCAATTTCTATCATTTCCATATTAAGTAAAATAATTGAAAAACTTCTGAAGAAGCGTCTTATATCGTACTTTGAAACAAATAACTTTTTTACTAGTTCACAATATGGGTTTAGAAAGGATCGTTGCACAACACAGACACTTTTAGATGTGATGAGTTCCATAGTTGATGGCCTTGGGAAGCATAATTACACTGCCATTATCTGATCACACGCTGTGTGATCTTTCAAAAGCCTTTGACTGTGTTTCCCATAATATTTTGCTAAAAAACTGCATTTTTACGGTATAAGAGGTACTCCTTTAGAACTAATTTCATCGTATCTAAAGGATAGATACCAAGCAGTCAAGTGCGGAAATTGTCTCTCTGAATTTTAGCAGATAAAGCATGGTAGTTCACAAGGATCAGTTCTGTGCCCTCTATTATTTATTATATATGTTAATGACATGCTCAATTTTATGATTCCATTCAAAACAGTTTTATTTTCAGATGACACTACTTTTGTTTTTTCTGAAAAAAATCGTTCAGTTTTAGAAACCACGTCTGAGTAACTTCCAATGCTCAATCATGGTTCATAGCAAATAAACTCAAAAACTCAAAATTAAATTTTTTCGTCTACCTTCGATGTGAGTGTTGAAAAAAAAAATGTCAAATTGTTGGGCATAACAGTTGACAACACATTGACTTGGTATAACCATATTGACCATCTCAATAGTCAACTTTCTAGTACCTTATTTTTACTCAGACAATTAAAACTTGATTTCTAAAACTAAAACACCTGTTGCCTTTTTGGAACAAGTGAATGTAGTCAACCTATACCCTGTTCTGAATGTGATGCATGTTATATTGGTCAGACTGGCCGTTCCCTTAAAGGACGCCTTACTTCACATCGTAGTGACATTAAACTGTCTAAACATACCTGTGCCCTTTTACAACATACAATCAACACCAAACATGCTGTGAATTTTGATGATATTAGAATTCTCTGTAGAGAACGTAACCTTAATAAGAGACAGTTTATGGAGATGTATCATATTTTGAAACAACCCAATGCATTAAATAAGAGAACTGATATCCGCAACTTAAGCCAAATTTACCATGCCCTAATACTACAAAATTGATTCTTCCGTATTCTACTTTTAATTATTGGTTTCTTATTAAGTTTCTTTTATTATATCATAATTTAGCATTACTTCGTGAGTTGGAGAAGTGTACCAGTTTATACTCAGCCAGACAGTTATATTTTTCTGACGTCAAGAACAAGAACAGTCAACAACCCCGAGCCGTGCCGTTGTTAATATAACATTTCAAAATTACATTTTTTGATAGGTTGTCAAAAGTTAAATTAAAAAAAATTAATATAAAATTACGTGAATTGGGAATCTTCCGGCGTTCTGTGTTTTTGTGTTTTTTGCTGATGTATTTATTAGATTAATTTTTGATGTTTGCCTTGTTTTGATGTTTCTTCACATTAATACCATTTTAACGCTACATATCTTTTAAAGGTAAGATCATTTACTTAATTGTTTCTCATATTAAATGTATCGCTAATAACACTCTTTTAGATGAACTGATGATGCTCATTAAACAGTGGGCGAATTGTCTTCATTAAATAGATAAAGTAGCACAGCTCTTCTCTTTTTATCTCCAAATTTACCGAAAATATCCATTCACTTACGAGTGCACTTTATATATATATATATTATATATATATATATATATATATATATATATATATATATATATATATATATATATATATATATATATATAGACTCACATGCAAAAAATATAATTTTTTGGACCTCAGTGTATATATATTCTCAGGAGGAAAAAAATCGATCCCTAACATATTTCCCATTTATTGCTTGCGAGTTTTAAAACTTCGATTTTTTTTAAACAATACCTAGCTCACCGCCAGATACTGTTTAAGTTTTGATATCGTTTTGTTTTTTTCCAAACATACCTATATACAAAACTCTAAATATTCTGAACACTAAGTACAGTATCCAGCAGGACCATTTATATCTCAATAAACATTGTATGCCCTACACTTATTTCATCTTCCAATATCAATCATACAGACAAATCAATGGTGCCCCTATGAATTTTGACCATACAAAGTTTATTTTTTGCTTTATTCATTTGCTTTTGTAAATATTGGGTGCTCTAGATTGTACTTTTTTGATGTTTGTTTCATTTTTTTGCTTTTTCCACTTAATGTTTTGGAATAAAACGTTTTGTATACGACAACGAAAAGAACCTTATTAAGACATATTGCCGGTTTGTTATGTTTTCATCATATATATGATATATTCTTATTCTAATTAACTAAAAGATGATAACCTAAAAAGTTCACAATAGTCGGTTATTTAAATACGGAAAAAAGAACTACCAAAAGACTTTTAGGAAAAACTAGCGGACCAACTCGACATCGAGTATTTTAAATGAAATTTTTATTTTGCGAGAAAAATTAAGAGATCAACACAAACAATATAAGCAAGAATATACATAACATTCATGAATAATAATGCAAGTAAAAAGTGTATTAAATATCACGAAATATTTCGTCGAAAACAATGTTTTTTGTTACAATGTCTCCATTTTCTGAAAACTTTTTCTTGGCACAGGGAGTTATGTAAACTTTTACTTTTTACTTTTAATAAAAACGAAACCGGAAGTCGACCTCAAAACCGGAATGCAATGTTTCGTTCATCAAATGTCGACATGGATATCATTTAGCAGTTAATTTTGCATGCTGATCACGAATCCGGTGTCAGATTTGCTCTATCTTGACGTTTTATGCGCGTTTCGGGTCACTTCCGTATCGGATCGCAACCGGAAGTACATATTTAGATTCGTCTCGACGAGACCTTTCGATCCATATATACATTGTGGGGTCTAAAACTTAAAGTAAATTTTAACTTCCGGTCATTTCAAAACCGAAAGTGAATTTTTGTACCAAAAGTATATCTTGAGAATCTCATACGTAATACTAATAATATTCCGAAAAAATATTTTAATTGTCTAATATGGTTTTTGAGTAAAGTGGTGGACAAGAAAAGGGCTTAGCGTTTTAGTATATAAGATACCAACATAAAATTAAACCCATAAATGTGTGCATAGGTACATTTGATCAGTATTATTTCTTTACAAACATTTCCCAAATATTATTACTACCGAGTATTTAAATTATTCATCAATGGAATAATTATCAAAATAAATAAAATTTACCGGTAACGTAAAATCAGATTACTCCGAAAAGTAAAGCAAATTCCCATCAACAAAAATAGAAACCACAGATTCGAATAAATAATTCGACAATGACGGTAAACTGGTTTTGTGCATAATTTATTATAAAACTATAAAATAATCGCAATAAGAGGTTTTTAGATGATACATAGTCTTACAAGAAAAATACGTTAACGAAGACAGGAAAATTATCTTTTGAAGTTTTGTTTACGCTTTGGATCATAAATATGTAAAGAGTCTAGGAATGATATATATATATATATATATATATATATATATATATATATTTATATATATATATATATATATATATATAGCTAACAACACCGCCTAAGTCATTTTAACCAACTTTACAGGAGACGAAAAAACCTGTCACATTTTAAAGATCATTGAAATCTTTCTATTGTAACTTAACAAATACCGTAGTTAGCGATTAAGAAATAATTATTTATACTTATTTTGGCAATTAATGTTAATTTTTATTTTATGAGAGGTGTTGACTGATATTTTATTAGACTAAGGCGGTGTTGTTAGCGGAACTGTTAAAGAATAAGGTATAAATTGATCATTTATAATGAAAACTTTTTATTAAGAAATATTTAAACAATGACTAACAATCGTTATAACATAGCTTATAGCATATAACCTTCCGGTTCCCAGTTTCCAGCTACGTCGGTCATTCCATTCGCCAGGGTGATGGTTTCTTTCCGACATTGCCTTCTGAATGCCGCCCAGCCAGGATTGTTTTGGTCTTTCTCTCTTCCTTCTTTCCCTTGGGGTCCATTTTAAAACTTGGTTTGGCAGCCTGTCGTCGTCCATTCTTTTCACATGACCATACCAGATCAGTTGTCTCCTTTGAATTTCGTCAATGATGGTTGACTTTTTTTTGGCTTGGGATGGTTGACTTGACTCTCATTATATTTCTGATATGGTCATCTTGTATTTTATCAAGCCTTGATTTTCTAGCTGATCCTCTCCAGAAGTACATTTCCAATGCAAGTAGGCGTCGCTCAAGGGATTTAGTAAGTTGCCATGTTTTGCATCCATACAGCACTATACTTTTAAAGATGGAGTTAAAGAGGAGATGCTTTCTTTGATTTGATAGTTCTTTTGACCATAGCATCGGGTTTAGCCATCCTATCATCCTTTTTCCTTTCACGATTCTTTGCTCTATCTCTTTTTCGGTACGTCCACTCTTGTTAATTGTTGTTCCCAAATATATATATATATATATATATATATATATATATATATATATATATATATATATATATATATATATAAATATATATATATATATATATATATATATATATATATATATATATATATATATATTGACCCCATTAGATCCATTAGATCCCATTAGATCTTCTACTTCATTCCCGACGCATATTGCGTTTTGTTTCTATTTACAGAGAGGCCCCATTCTTCATATGTTTTAAACAACCGTCTCATCATGAATTCTAAATCTTTCTTGTCTGCTGCCACTACTACTTGGTCATCCGCAAAATGTAGAGTGTATAATGTTGTATTGTCGTCAAGTTGGATCCCCATTCCTGAAAAGGATCTTCTCCAGTGTTTTAGTGCTTCATTCACTAGAGCACTTTAGTACATCACTTAAATCTTAATAATAAATTTGCTTAAAGTTATTTGGTGACACGCGAACCTTTAGACTCTATGAACGATTAGGTATTATTTTTTTTATATTAATGGCTAAAATTTAAAGCATAATCTTTAATAAACTTCAATGAAACAGGGTATAATAGTAATAAAATTATAAAAATAAAAAATAATTCGCGAAACCTCTAGTCTATAATAGTTATGTGCAGTCGTTAGTGATTGCTGTGTGCAAGGTCATTATAAAAAGAGTGGCAACTAGGTGGTAGTACTCTTTTGAGATCTTGTAAATCTTCATACTTTCGCTTTGTAATTGGTATTCTAGCTGCATACAATTTTTGCCGGTGATCTATATTTTTAATACTGATAATTGGCCTGGGACGATGTGGTGACGCCTAAAGCTCGTCATCAAAATTAATCTTTTACCAAATTGTGCCATTTGGTCTGTATTCTAGCATACGTCCATCTGTGATCACTGGGTCACCTGTTTTCTTACTAGGCCGTATAGATTTATAAATAAATTATTTCTAAAAGTCGTTAAAAAAGTTATAATCCAAATAACGAGCTTCGTATGGCATGGGAATTATCCTAGCTGTTTTAGTTATAGCCGTGTATTGTTGTGGACGGTAAATTCCTTTACCTATTGCACTCTACACTCTATACTCTATTGCACTGTGTACGAAATCACATTACATCTGGGTATGGCCTTTTTCCAGGTACTTTTGTGCAATCACGATATTTTTTTCAATTGCTAGAAAAGTAATAAAGCAAAAAATCTTCTTTAGATGGTCTACTAAGCATCAAGCAAAAACAGAGGCTTCAAGAGTGCTATTTGACTCATCGAACCAATAACACATTACTTACTTGCTAAATTTTATAGTGTCAAATTATGAACGCATAATTTAGTTTTATAATAAATAGCACCTAGCTTGAAAATACGAGGCCAATTATACTGATTCAACATCCTGTGTGAATACGTGACAAGCTCCGGACTGTGCAATATCTTTGTCAGTATCTTTTTCTTTCCTGGCTCGATCTTTCTTAAAAACATGTTAAGCGTATTCTTCATCCGTAATGTTTCCAGTTTTATAACTGCAACAAAAGTCACACTGATCTTTCTTTGGGTGGTATAGGCTCAGGTTCGTGTAGTCTCTGTTTTGATGTCCTATTTTAGGCCTTTTGCCTATTCAGGACGTGGTTTGTTTTTTGTTGTGTGTTTCGCTGTTTCTATTTTGTCGTGGGTCCGCTGTTGGTCGTTGGACAAGCGCCTGGACAATCAGAGGCGAAAGCAAATGTGTAAAACGGTCCTTTTTAGAATTCGTTAATCTAAAAAATAATAAGTATCTATAGAGAATATGAATTTATTGATTTGATATTAATAACTGTATGAAAACGCGGCGAGAGAGGGCAGTTGTGGCTGTAACCTCTGCAATAGACAGGTATCGTTGTGCAATGGGATCTGGAAACCACAGAAAACCGATCCCCCTATCTAGGCAAGCTCGAAGTGAACATTTATGTTTAATGACGACGGCGATAAATGAGGAAAGTTGCCTCCTGAATGTCAATGTATTCATAAGGAGTTCATTGCTGACAAGGTCCAGTAAAATAGAGGGTGGGAGTTTGGATTTGGGATGTCTTCTGAATACAGTGCCGAGAGATGAGCAGGCAGTTTTAAGAATGCGTTGGGCTCTGAGGTTTTGGCACATTATGGTGCGTATTGTATAACTCCTTCTCAGAAAGCAAAGACTCTCATTGATGGCCTGAATATTCGACAGGTGGTTTAAAAAAAGACGGAAGGATAATCGCGTCGCTTATTGTTTACTCTACGCAGAATTCTCCTTTTTAAAGCAAGCAGTCTTTGTGTGTTGTGGTCGCGCATCGTAATATAGATCTATACTCGATGACCGGCCTGATGAATGTTTTGTATGTATGAATTAGTGTGAGTGGATGCGTTTTTCCGAATTTACCACAAAGAGCATTGGGTAGTCCAAGTTTGCTCCCAGCCTTATTGTAGGCTTCGTCCAGATCGGCCGTCTAGTTAAGTGTTAGAGAAAACTCTACACCGAGGAAGAGATTCTCTACTCTCCGCCTCATAATTTTCTTTATATGTGTGATAGAGTGTGTATATGTCATGTTTGAGAAAATTGGTTCAAAATATTCTCGTAATGTTTTAGCGCGACAGTAATGCGACGACATTTTTGGAAGACCTGCTAAAAACTTTTCAACATATTTGTGATCTTCAGTTTTTTCTGGATTTCTGCGATTACTGGTTGATCTGGATAAATCGGGGGCATGACATGATCTGTTTTTGTCTGTCAGTATCTAACAAACCAGTCTTTAATGCCAAGAGTGGCCAAGAACATTTTTTTACAGACTTGGTGAAGTACCAAGTACAGTAGAGAATTATCAATTGTCAAAACGTATGTTTGACTTTAATTTTTTTTCGATGCTTCTGAATATTTTGTATTTTTTCGGTACTGTTTTAACGTAAGAAGTTATAAATAATCTTCAGTGCACGGTGGTTCTATGGATCTTGCAGGCTTAAATACGTCATGTTTTACTTTAAATTTTTCATTAGGCTTTGCATTTCTGTCTCTTCTGTATCCTAAATAATTTTTACCATTCATCCATAATTCCATATTTACATTTCGTTTATATTTTTTTTCATCTTTTGTCGCATTGCTCTGTAGTTTTTTATGACTTAACAAATCACCGTGATATGGAACATTACTCAGTATGACCACTTTGGAAGAATACGATGAAGTAGCATACAGATTGCTGTATACTATTGTTCTGGGTTATATTATTTTTATCCGTACATTGAGTATGGTCTTCATTATCAATAAGTATATCTGTAATTGGGTCTTAAGTATTCGTTTATACGAGAATATTATTTTGGTTTGAAGAAAGGAAGGATTCGTATTGATTTAATTTTAAATAATTTATATTAGCGGCATTATTTCCGACGTTCTTCCGATTTTCTTCCTTGAATATTTTCCTGTATTATGAGTATCAAAACTTTATATGTTGGTCCCCTTATTACGTATCCTAAGATTTTCTAGTTTCTTGTTTGTATAGCGGTGACAAGTTCTGTTTCTTTACCAACCCTGAAAAGTCCTTGTTTGTTTGTAATTCAATCAAATCATGATATTTTAAATACTCTACGGGTTAACTAGAGTTCGAAAACCACTTTTTAAATTGCATTTTTTTATTGAAAAATATTGACACAGTGAGTGGTCAAATTATTAGCACTCCATAAAATTTTATTTTTTGTTTAATAATGGTATGTAATTGAGCTGCATAATAAAACATATTTTTGTGCTTAATTCTACTTTAAAATGTGATTTAAAACCCTATAAAATTTCCAAATATTAAATAAGAAACGAGTAATTACATAAAACTATTTAAATTATACCTTAAGCCTAATATTTGGTAGTGTCACCCTTTGCAGCAATGGCTGCCTGACACCTCCTTAGCATACTTTCTATGTATTTCTGGCAATTTTGTCAAATTGTTTCACTTCTGTACCATACTGCTATTAAGCGCTCAATCAATTACTGCTTTGTGGTGATAATTTTATTAGAAATTTCTATCTTTATGAGATTCCAAAGACTTTCTATTGGCCAGTCCAGCCCCTTCATTGGGTTGTCAGCAAGTAATCTTATAACAGTTTGTGCCTTGTGACAAGATGCCACTTCGAGAGCCATTCCTAGATACGGAGAAACATTTCTTCTTGCAGTACTCTAGTACCCTGTAAGTACTAGTCCTGTCGCATTGTTCCTTCGGCAATGTAGAGTCTACCAGTTCTTAACTGCTTATGATAGATCATACCATGATGCTTAGGGGTGCTTCACCGTCATCACAATACCATCAGTTTTACATTTTTTACCAAGTCTTCTCTCAAATTCAGCTTAATTCATGAGGATCTGCTCGGTAGATTCGTCAGAAAAACAAACCTGGAATATTATTATTTTAAAATTGTGGACAAATTGATCAGTAAACGATATAAAAGAAAAACAATATTAAGTAATGTTATTTACCTGATTTCAATCATCAATGGTCCAATATTTATGATCTTTAGACTACTAAAGCTTATTTTTATGGTTCGCGTCAGTAGCGTCTTTTTTGAAGGGCGTTAGGTTAAAACCCTCAGATTCTTTATTCGCTGACGAGCTGTCATTGGTGAAATATTGATGTCAGGCTCCAGTATCATTCTCGTTAAAATTCTTCGAGTTTGTTGTCTGTTTGACAAGACTATATCTTGATTTTTTTTAGTCGAATTTTTTTTAACTCTGCGGTTGTTATCTCAATTATTTGTGTGTGTTCGGATATTTTTTCATTTCGATCTCTTGGAACATCTATCTTTTGTAATTAAGACCTCATAGTGGTGTTTCCACTGTTTTAGATCTATTAACTGTAAGTTAGATTTTTCCTTTTCTTTCACCCGGAGAGACTTTATCACTTTCCAAGCTTGTCCAACTCTTGTTCCACCCATATACCTATCCGCTTCTGCACGTCTTAGATCCCACATCTCATTTTTACTTTTCGCTACTTTTCTTTTTACATCTCGATTTAATTTTTGATATATCTTGTAATCTTCCTCCTTCTCGTTGACATCCATTTCTGATAAGCAGTTTTCTTCTTGTTGGCTAACGTTTGTATATTCTTCGACCATCATTCTTGATTTTTTGTTTCATGTTTGTCTTTATAATCCAAAGCTTTACTTGCAGCCTCATGAATGTATAATTCTTTCGCTGATATATTTTCTCGATCTACGTTTTGTAGTTTTGTGGCCAGTCGTAATTTGTAAAGCAATTTCGTTAAATCTTCGTTTAAGCTTTCTAGGTTATATTTAGGGGATGTTACTTCTTGGTTCTTTTCTATATTATGTACCTGAGTGTTATTGTTTTTATAATAGTTAACTATCACATTGGCCATAAGTAAACTATGGTCGGATCCACATTCTGATCCACAGTATACTCTTACGCCAGTTGTTTTCAGCTGGGAAGTTTGACGCTGGATTACATAGTCGATTATCGAGCGTAGATTCCTAGTAGGTTGTATCTATGTAAATTTGTAGATATCTCTATATTAAAAAAATCCATTCATAATTTTGAGAGACCTTGTTTCACAAAAATCTCTAAGACGCATTCCGTTGTCATTGGTTATGTGTTCCCCATATCTTCCTACGACTCTGTTATTTTCTTCTCTCCCTACTCTGCCGTTTAAATCTCCTAGTATAAAGATTTTACAGTTTTCTATAACTTCAGAGAGTATTGAGAGGATAGATGGCGCTAAACGAGTGAGAGTGTGTGTTTGAATCTAGCTCCGAGAAAACCTAAATTATTTAAGGTAAATCGAATTGATTTTGATAGTTTTCAGTACTAGTTAGTGTAGTTATACGTATAGTTATTACAGGTTTAAAGAAAATGCCATCAACAAGAAATACTCCTGAAATAATTAATAAAAGTGTTGTAGCACGTGTTGAGAAACTTGAAGAAGCTTTACAACAAGGTATGAAGGATCTAAGATCTCAAGTAACCAGTAATATCTCAGGTACTCAAATAGATTCTAAAAATAATTTTTGAATATGTTAGAATTAATTAATTTCGTCAAAGAAGAATTAAATAAAGTGCAAAAACTTGTAATTCAAAACCAAAATAGCTTTGAATATCTAAAACAAGACAAACGTCTTAAATGCCTTATTATCAATGGTGTCGAATAGAAAGAGAAAGAAGACCTACCAGATATTATTACAAAAATATAATCAACAATAAACTTAATATACCTATCTTACCAACCAATTTAGTTGATTGCTATCGACTAGGTAATTATGATAAGAGTCCAAGACCGGTAGCTTTTGTGTTTGTAAACAGATTGTTGAAAACAAAAGTGTTCAATCAGAAGAAAAATCTTAAAGAATGCAGTGTCGTGATTAGTGAAATGCTCTCTTCTAATAGTCAGGAATTTAAAAAAAAAAAGTGAGAACATCTGTGTGTACTAGGAACTGCTGGACATTTCAAGGTAAAATATATGTATCGCAAAATGGGTCAAAGAAGCTTATATTATCTGAAAACGACCTTGCTTTATTATAATTTAAATTTATTTTTATATATGTTGGTTTGCAATTAGGGTTAATATTATTATTAGTTATAATGGTATATCTCGGGGAGAGATTTTAGCATATAGGTACTTACTTTATTTTCATTTTTCTTTGAACACTTTATTTTTGTTTCTTTTTAATTATTGCTTTAATAGTCTGAACTTAAGCGAACTTAATTTATTTACTCTTAGATTATTTTCTTTAAGCTTAAATTAAAATTTAACTGTACCTCTTGAGTTATTTAGTAAAATATCTTTAGTTTATACCGTGTTTTATATTAAATAATAATATCTATTTATTTCTTTTACACTGTTAATACATTACCATGTGAATTACTGTTTATGTAAATAATATTCATCTACAAATTTTGATTTCGATGTTTTTCGTATAAGTGAAACATGGTTAAAGGAATTAATATCCAGTAAGAACATTAATATACCTATACCTGGCTATAACTTTGAGCAAGTCGACAGGAATAAAAATGACACAGGTGGAGGTGTAGGTATTTACATAAAATCTAATATAAATTATGTGCTGATTGAGTCATCAAATGAAATTGAACAGATATGGTTAGAACTCTCTCTTCAATATAAAACACTAGCTATTGGTGTTGTATAGAACCCTTATGGAGCATTTTATAAAACTTTCTTTGGAGTTTTGGAAACAATTTTATCATCAGTACTGCCAACTATAGATCATTTACTCTGTTTGGGCGACTTTAATGTTGATCTGTTAAATACCAATAATTATTCCACACAGTTCATTACATATGTATTAGATGGTCTTGGACTAAAGCAGATGGTAAATCTCTTCTACTTCTTCTTCAGCCTTCATTTATCTAATGTTGGACATAGGCCTCCTCCAATTGCTTCCACGCTTCCCTATCTTTTGCAATTCTCATCCACTGCTTTCCAGCTACAGCAGTTATATCGTCTATCCATCTCTTTTTAGGTCTTCCCACGCTTCTTTTTGTTTCTCGAGGTCTCCAGAATGTCACTTTATGAGACCATCTGTTGGTGTCTTGTCTTGCTACATGTGCTACCCATTGCCATCTCAATGTCGCTATTTTTCCCACGATGTCGGTTACTTTAGTTCTTCGACGTATTTCGGTGTTAGGAATTTTGTCTCTGAGGCTTATATTTAACATGGCCCTTCCATGGCCCGTTGAGTTACTCTTAATTGTTCTGCCATTTTTCTTGTTATTGCCATAGTTTCCAATCCATAAGTTGCAACTGGTAGTATACAAGTGTCATAGGTTTTTCATTTTAAGTGAATTGGGATTTTTCTGTCTTTTAAAATGAAGCTCAACTTACCTAAAGCAGCCCATGATAATTGTGTCCTTTTAATTTCTAGGGTTTGATTTTCCTTTTCGTTTTTAATTGCATGTCCTAGATAAATATATATATATATATATATATATATATATATATATATATATATTATATATATATATATATATATATATATATATATTGTTCTACCTTTTCTATATTGATGTTATCTATCGTGATGTTTTCCAGGCTGTTGCTTAATATCTTTGTTTTGTCGAGATTCTTTTTTAAACCTATTTGATTCGATTTGTGATTTAAATCTTGTAGCATTAAATAGGTGATTGGTATTCAGTTACAAACGCATTTAAAAAGTAACAACATAATCCCTATGATGCAGTCCGGTTTTAGGTCCAGATATAGCTGTCTTTCTGCTTTATTAAATATTACAGATGATATTTTTAGAGCCTATGACCAAAACAAAATATCAATTCTAATTCTTCTAGACTACTCAAAAGCTTTTGATACAATTAACCATAATTTGTTATTCTCTATTTTAAAATATATTGGTCTAGAAGCGAGAGCAGTTGATCTAATGAAATCAGATCTTTCTAATAGATGTCAAGCAGTAACACTTAATCAAAATATTTTTTCATTTCTAGAGCTTAATACTGGTGTGTCTCAAGGATCTACATTGGGTCCAGTTTTACTCTCTATATACACATCTAATTTTCCCTCTGTGTTTTTGTCCTGTTCACATTATTACGAAGACGATACCCAACTCTATATGTCATTTTATCCAAATGAGTGTGATCAAGCGGTAAATGCAATAAATCACGACCTTCTTAATTTGCAGATTTTTTCTCAAAATCATTGTTTGAAATTAAAGACATCAAAAACTCAGGGTATCATTTTTGGGAGGAATCTCCATAGGAAAATATTTTTAGAGAATTATGCCAATTGAATTATCTTAGGAAATGACAATTTAATTTTTAGCAAAAAGATTAAAAGCTTAGGGGTTTAGTTTGACGAAGATTTAAGGTTTACATATCATGTAAGTATTTGTTTACAAAGAGCTTATGCAGTTTTAAAATTACTGTATCAAAGCCGTAATTTATTAAGTAGAGCCACAAAGTCATTATTATGTAATGCTCTGGTAATATCAAAATTAAATTATTGTGACGTGCTTTACAATGCGTGTTCCACTGAATTTGATTCATGGAGAATACAGAAATTGCAAAATTCTTGTTTGCGTTTATTTTTGGATTCAGGAAATTTCAAAGGATAAGACATGTTTTCACCGTAGTCAAGTGGCTAAATATGAAAAATCGTCGGAAACTTCATGCTTTATGTTTTTACCATAAAATCATTTAAGATAAAATCATTCAAGTTCCACCATATCTGTACAATCGAATAACTTATAGGACAGACGTTCATAATCTTTATCTTAGACATAAGAATAACCTCACTTTACCTAAACATACAACATGCTTTTTTAAATGTTTATTTTCGTATTCCATTGCTAGCAATATTAACAGTTTGTCCTACAATATTAAAAATCTGCCTAGTGTCAAGTTTAAGAGATTAATTTATGAGCAACTATTACCTGAACAGTAATTTAAAAATTTAAGAATTAAAAAAAATAAATAGTTTATAATTTATACTTTTATGTTTTATTGTAAAATACAATAATTTCATTATTTACATACAGTGGGTGGCCAAATTATTAGGGACAGTAAAAGATTTCTTAATTTTTTAGTTTTACTGATTTTTTTTGCAATTTGTTGGCTTTAAGGCTTGCATTTATTTTTTGTATAAGAGATTGAGAAATTAGGGTCACAAAAACATTAAGTTTTGTTAGTAAAACCATTTATTTTTTTCGCAAAATTTTTTTTAACATAATATGACTAATTTTAATATTTAGTGATGCCACCCTTTGCTGCAATTACAGCTTTTACGCGTCGGGGCATGCTCTGAATACAAACTCCTGCGTTGTGTTTTAAGTTAGGGTTATGATGCCATTCTCTAATAAGAGCTTCAATCAACTGCCGCTTCGTGGTGATAACATCTTTGGCGATCTCCCGTTTGGTTAACTCCCACATGCTCTCTATAGGGTTCATGTCAGGTGAGTTTCCCGGCCTGGACAGAACTGCAATATTTTTTTGATCAGATATGCAGTTACACTCCTGGCTTTGTTACACGGTGCAGAATCGTGCATAAAAATGTATTTTTTTTCACCAGGGAACCATTCTTTAAGCTGGGGCAGTAGCTGAGTTTCAAGTACTCGCTTATACAGGACGTCGTCGGACAAACGCACTTTTATCCACCAAAATCTGGAATGTTGATTCGTCGGAGAAGCATACCTGTAAAAATGATAATATTCGCTGTTCACAAATTTCATTCGTCAAAAAAAGTCATACTTACTCGACTCCAGTCTTCAACAGTCATACTTCGGTGTTGTTTGGCCCATTGGAGTCTATTTCTCTTTATGGCTTCGGTGAGCCGTGGTTTTTTCATAGGCCAACGACCTAGCAGATTCTCTTCGGCCAGTCGTCGTCGTACTGTCCTTCTGTAAACATTAATTCCTTCAACATTAATCATCGTAGTCAGATGTGTCACACTATTTTTACGATTTTGATACATATCAACATGGAACAAATATCCCTAATTTTACGATCAGTACGAGGAGTAGTAATCCTTTTCCTGCCACATTTTCCAACACGGCCCGGTTCCAATGCCTCGTTTGAATTCATTTTTATTTTTAATCGATTAACTACAGACTTTGAAACACCTGCAGTAGTTGCTATAACTCTCTGGGAAAGTATCGAGTGCAGTAATAATGTTTTTATTTCTCTAATTTTCCCTGGAGACAAGTCTGCAATTTTGCCCATGCTAAAAAAATAATTTTGAATTTAAACAATCTTTTTAAATAAACTCGTGTCATTAAATGTAGCAAACATTACTAAATAACAAATATTACTTACCTGTTAAATATATCTGACACGAAAACCGACCAAAAACAATTTAAAACGATTTGCAAATATTTTTAAACCTCACTGCGGTGACAGCCGATGACCAACTGAGATGCAACAATAATTATTATTTCATACATAAGCAGTCTACCAGTGTTGCCGTTTATCAAAGATTTTAATAGTTATACCAGAAGAATTACCAAGTAAAATACAGATATGAACACCAATTTTTTTGGTCAAAAAAATAATTTTAAGTAGAAAATACAAAAATATATGCAGTGTCCCTAATAATTTGGCCACCCACTGTATATGTAGTCTATCTATCCTATCTTCGGGGGTTCGGTGAAAGAGAAGTTGTATGCCGCTGTTACACAGTGGTATACAAACTGAATCTCGCCCTACTGTTATTATATTTTATTGTAAAGAAAAATTTAATTTGTTTGTTAATAAAGACATTTATTATTATCCAGATTTAGCCACACTGCTCACACTCCCCCTAAGGGGAAAATTCACTCATCCCAGATACCTACGGTATCAAAAGGATTGAGCTATGGTGGGACTCTTTCTGTGTTATCGAGTCCTAGGTAACTTGGTATGTTGGAGTATCTCCCAAAAATTTTCATACACATCTGGACGTCGCAAGGAGTACAGCTTTCTGCATAGCCTTATAAAGATGTTCATTTAGACCCAGCTGTTTTATGTTCGCTAGGAGGTTTGTGGGAATAACACCAGTAGTAGATAGAACAATACGTAGTGTCTGAATACTTTCCATTCTCCATTGTCTCCTGATTTGTATTTTTAGATCTCTATACTTGGCGATTTTTTCGTTGTATTTAACACTCAAATTATTGGTGTTAGGTATCGCCACATCAATTAGTGTTGTTTGCCTAGTAAGTTTATTAACTAGTATGAGATCCGGTCTATTATGGGCCACTAGTTAGTCTGTAAGCACAGTGCGGTACCAGTATAGCTTGTAGTTGTCATTTTCAAGCATTTTATCAGGGACGTATTGATAATAAGGAAGATGGTCGGTTTGGAGAAGTCCCAGTTTGTCAGCTAGTTCTTGGTGGATAATCTTTCCTACTGAGTCATGGCGTTCTTTATAATCAGTACCGACAAATGCCTGGCAGCCACCGTTAAGATGTTGGATGGTTTCTTGGGCTTGCCATCCATATCGGCATTTGTCATTTTGGATTTGAGGATCTTTAACAATATATTTCAGGTAATTTTTAGTTGGAATAACCTGATCCTGAATGGCAAGTAGGAAACCCTCAGTTTCAGGAAACATCTTTCCTGATGTCAACCAATAGTTCGACGCTGTATTATCGACATATTCTTGGTTGATCTTACTGAGAGCCCATGCAGAGGTTTACTCATCCAAGTGCGCATTTTTATTGCTGAGTTATTTTACTATTAAGATATGACCGATTTAGTTGTCTTATTCTTCGCACGAACTCCGAAGTTAGTTCAGTTTTCATCTGTTTATGGTCAATTTTCTGCGCCTGTTTTACTCCAAGATATTTGTAAATATCATTTTCACCCATTGCTTCAATGTTTTGGCCATCTTGCATATCGAAACCTCCGGGCTGAAACTTTCCTCTGACTATATTTAGTATGCGGCAATTGTCTAGTCCAAAATGCATACTGATATCATTTGAGAAAGTTTCTACAGTTTTTAGCATCTGATCTAATTGATTTCGAGTGAAAGCCATTAGTTTCAAATCATCCATATACAACAGATGATTAAGCTTCGCCACAACAGTGTTGTTATTTTTGATGCTAAATCCTGAGTCAGTGGAGTTCAGCAGCTGAGATAGTGGGTTCATCGCTAGGCAGAACCAAAGTGGACTCAACGAGTCCCCCTGGAAAAGGCTCCGGGTAATAGCAATATCTTCAGTTTCGATATTGGTTTCACCAAGTATTTGAAGGTGAATTTTAGTCTTCCACTTTGTCATTATATGCTTCAAAAAGGTCACAAGATTATCATCGACTTTATATATTTTCAATATATCTATAAGCCATTCATGCGGCACTGAGTCAAAAGCCTTCTTGTAGTCAATGAAGGCAGTAAACAGGTTTCGTTTTTTGGTGTATGCCTGGTTAGAAATGACTGAGTCGATAATAAGTTGTTCTTTGCATCCCATGGAGCCCTTAGCGCATCCTTTCGGTTGGGGCTCTATGATATTGTTCAGAGCACAGTGTTGGTAGATACGCCGGGCCACACAGGATGTGACCAATTTGTACAAAGTTGGAAGACAAGTAATTGGGCGGTACTTGGCTGGATCTTGGGTGTTATTTTGATCCTTCGGTATTAGATAAGTGGTTCCCTGAGTAAGAAATGATGGTATTTCCTGTAAATTAGAAATAATATTATTAATAAATACTGTTAAAAGCTCATGAACACTCCAAAACTTCTTTAACCAGAAGTTTTGAACTCCGTCTGGTCCAGGAGATTTCCAGTTATGAAGCTCTTTGATGAAGGAATATTCCTATAGTGTTGACAATTGTTTTCCGTGTCTTCAATCCATCTAACATTGTTGTTATGTTATGTTATTATTATTATTCCAGATTTAGCCATACGGCTCCCACTCCCTCTAGGGGGAAAATTCACTCATCCCAGATACCTACGGTATCAAAAGGATTGAGCTCTGGTGGGACTCTTTCCATGTTATCGAGTCCTAGGTGACTTGGTACGTCGGTGTATCTCCTAAAAATTTTCTCACGCATCTAGACGTCGAAAGTAGCACAGCTTTCTGCATGACCTTATATAGATGTTCATTTAGACCCAGCTTTTTTATGTTTTCTAAGAGGTTCTTCGGAATGACTCCAGTGGTAGAAAGAATAATCGGTATCGTTTGGGTACTTTCCATTCTCCATTGTCTTCTTATTTGTATTTCCTTATTATTATTATTATCCCAGATTTAGCCATACGGCTCACACTCCCTCTAAGGAGAAAATTCACTCATCCCAGATACCTACGGTATCAAAAGGATTGAGCTCTGGTGGGACTCTTTCCGTGTTATCGAGCCCTAGGTGACTTGGTATGTCGGAGTATCTCCCAGAAATTTTCGTACACATCTGGAGGTCGCGAGGAGTACAGCTTTCTGCATGGCCTTATAAAGATGTTCATTTAGACCCAGCTGTTTTATGTTCGCTAGGAGGTTTTTGGGAATAACACCAGTAGTTGATAGTTATTATTATTATCCAGATTTAGGCATACGGCTCACACTCCCTCTAAGGGGAAAATTCACTCATCCCAGATACCTACGGTATCAAAAGGATTGAGCTCTAGTGGGACTCTTTCCATGTTATCGAGTCCTAGGTGACTTGGTACGTCGGTGTATCTCCTAAAAATTTTCGCACGCATCTAGACGTCGAAAGTAGCACAGCTTTCTGCATGACCTTATATAGATGTTCATTTAGACCCAGCTTTTTTATGTTTTCTAGGAGGTTCTTCGAAATGACTCCAGTGGTAGAAAGAATAATCGGTATCGTCTGGGTACTTTCCATTCTCTATTGTCTTCTTATTTTTATTTTCAGATCTCTGTATTTGGCGATCTTTTCGTTGTACTTAACACGCAGGTTATTGTTGTTAGGTATCGCCACATCGATTAGAGTTGTTTGTCTTGTTAGTTTATTAACTAGCACGAGATCTGGTCTATTATGTGCTACAGTTTGGTCTGTGAGCACAGTACGATCCCAGTATAGCTTGTAGTTGTTATTCTCAAGCATACTCTCTGGAACGTATTGATAATATGGGAGATGGTTTGTTTGTAGTAGTTCCAGTTTAATAGCTATCTCTTGATGGAGGATCTTCCCTACTGAGTCATGCCGTTCCTTATATTCAGTTGCAGCAAATGCCTGGCAGCCTCCGGTAAGATGTTGGATCGTTTCTTGGGCTTGACATCCATATCGGCATTTGTCGTTTTGGACCTGAGGGTCTTTGACAATATATTTCAGGTAATTTTTGGTTGGTATAACCTGATCCTGAATGGCGAGTAATGAACCTTCTGTTTCAGGGAACATCTTTCCTGATGTCAGCCAATAGTTCGACGCTATATTGTCGACATAGTCTTGACTGACTTTATTCGGATGTCGCCCGTGCAGAGGTTTACCCATCCAGATGCGCATTTTTTCGTTCTTAGTAAGATGGTTTATGCGCATTTCTTGTTCCCTCAGGTTGATCGGTGTTGTGTCATCTACTGCGCAAATCGCGCGATGAAGAGTAGATGTCTCCGCCTGCACCTGAAAATAAGTTCTTAAATTATTAATCTGTTTATCTAATTGTTCGCTTATATCAATAAGTCCTCGTCCTCCTAAATACCGTGGTAATGTCGTTCTTTCTACTGCACTTCGAGGATGGTGTTTTTGTGCCTTTGTGAGGTGTGTTCGTACTTTTCTCTGAAGACTTTCTATATCCGTTTTAGTCCACTTAATAATGCCAAATGAGTAGCTAAGCGCGGAAAATGCGTAGGTGTTTAATGCCTTAAACAAATTTTTACTATTAAGATGTGAGCGGAGTAGCTGTTTTACTCTTCGTATGAACTCTGATGTGAATTCGATTTTCATTTGTTTATGATCAATTTTTCGCGCTTGCTTTACTCCTAGATATTTATACATGTCATTTTCGTCCATAGCCTCGATGTTTTGGCCATTTTGCATGTCGAATCCCCCGGGCTGAACCTTTCCCTTGACTATATTTAGTACACGACATTTGTCTAACCCAAAGTGCATACTAATATCATTTGAAAAAGTTTCTACAGTTTTTAGCATTTGATCTAAGTGAGTTCGAGTGGAAGCCATTAGTTTCAAATCATCCATATACAACAGATGATTAAGCTTCGCCACTACAGTGTTGTTGTTTTTAATGCTAAAACCTGAGTCAGTGGAGTTCAATAGTTGGGATAGTGGGTTCATCGCTAAACAGAACCACAAGGGACTTAGCGAGTCTCCTTGGAAGAGGCCGCGGTTAATTGCGATATTTTCCGTTTCGATATTGTTTTCACCAGGTATTTGGAGGTGAATTTTAGTCTTCCAATCTGTCATTATATGTCTTAAGAAGGTCACTATATTATCATCGACTTTATATATTCTTAACATATTTACCAGCCATTCATGCGGCACTGAGTCAAAGGCTTTCTTATAGTCAATAAAAGCAGTGAAGAGGTTCCTTTTTTTGGTGTATGCCTGGTTAGAAATGACTGAGTCGATAACAAGTTGTTCTTTGCAACCCATGGAGCCCTTAGCGCATCCTTTCTGTTGAGGTTCTATGATATTGTTTAGAGCGCAGTGTTGGTAGATACGCTGGGCTACACAGGATGTGACCAATTTATACAGAGTTGGAAGACACGTAATTGGGCGGTATTTGGCTGGATCTTGTGTGTTATTTTGATCCTTCGGTATTAAATAAGTTGTTCCCTGAGTTAGGAATGATGGTATTTCCTGCGGATTAGAAATAACACGATCAATTAATGTCGACAGGCACTCATGAGCACTCCAGAACTTCTTAAGCCAGAAGTTTTGAACACCATCTGGTCCAGGAGATTTCCAGTTATGAAGCTCTTTGATGATATTAGAGACTTCTTCTGTGGTGAAGGGTTCATAAACAGTTGTGCGGTAGTGTTGACAGCTGTGCGTCGTATCTTCTATCCATCCAGCATTGGTGTTAAGAGCAGCTGGTGTGGAAAGTTGATTTCCCCAAAACTCCTGAATTTCTTCTTGGCTTGGGTATGATTTATTGGCACTTTCGACAGTGGAATTAAGTTTCCGATAGAACGTCTTCTCGGCATGCTCAAAAAGCGCATTGTCACATTTTCGGCTGTTACTAACCTTGTACCTCCTTAGTCGTCCTGAATAAACGGAGAGTTTTTGTTTTAATGTATCCAGGCACTGATGGGCTGTGATGTTTACTGGATCATATTGCGAGTGTCTTGCAGTGCTTAGCATTATTTGATCAGCTCTTTTAATGACTTTTCTGCTTGCTGTTCCTCGTAAATATTCTGTCATTTGACCAATGTCCCTACGCAGTAATTCAATCTTGTTTAGAAGCCGTTTCTCCCAGGGTGCAGCTCTGTTATCAGTCCTTCCGGCATTGGTACCCCGTCGTGTTCTGATCTTAATTCCCATTAAATTAGCTATTGCTGTTGCTGCACAGTAAATAGGCATATGCAAATATTCCAGCGTATGGGCTTCTACGACGTAATTGGGTAGGACTTCAGTATTTATAATTTGTAACAGAGCACCTAGTTTTTTAGAAGAGTTTATTTTTGGTACCGGTGGTCTGCTAAGTGGATTTGTTGCATTAAACTCTTGTACAGCTCGTGCCATTTCGCTTACCAGAGTATCGCGTAACTCGTTGTTGTCCTGTAGTGTATTATCAGGTTGAGTTTCTTGTATGGTAAGTTCAGGAATCTGCTCATGTCTTTCATTAGGGACTTGATCTACATTTACCTCTTGGTGATTAATCTCCCGTTCGACTTCGCTTCTGATGGTATTGCGTCTAGTCTCTGGGATAAGATTATTTCTTATAATTTATTATTATTATTATTATTTCATTCATCTTCGTAGAAATCGTCTTTACTTTCTGGATCTGCATCTTCATTTGGGGCATACACTCCGACAATTACGATATTGTGCCCATTCTTTTTCATTTCCAGTATTAGCAGTTGTTCATTTACTTCAGTCCATGGAAACTATTGTTTAACTTTAAACACCAATAATATAAAATAATATGCACGACATGAAAGCTACGCTGGAGAGCATTGATAAACAATGGCATCTGAATCACGTATTGCCACGCCTACTGTGTTACCACTGTTATTACAAGTATTATATTATTACATATATTACTAAGTATTACAAGATAACCAAACGAAAACAAACGCATTAATATATTATACAGCTCAATTTTATACCACTTTTGTAAAAAAAGTTGAATTTAACTAGGTGGGTCTAAAAATTTGATCAACCACTGTGTATAACATCAAATGGTACATAGTCTGATTCTAAAATTAAGATTTCTGAACGTTAGGAGTTACTTCATTCGTATAAATGATGATCTGGCAATCTTTATTTGCCCGTTTATTTCTGCAATATGATCAGCACTATTCATACTTAAGCTTTAAAAAGAGATCTTAAGAACACCTTATATTTAAATAAAACTACAGATCTTGTTAAACAACGAAAGGTTTCATACTTAACCACAGTCAAAAAAATAAAAATATAAGCTATCAAATATCATATTAATGGGCAAAAACGCAGGTGAAAGAAACGGCGATCACAAGAAAATTCATGGTTTAGTGGCATAAAAAAACTGATGGCAGATATCTGACATAAACACAATAATAGGAAGACCCAAAGAGGGATCCTTGTGCGTTTAACAACTAGCATAAATGCCTACACTCGATATATCGTATTTTACCAAAAGAATAAGTGGTCTTAAGGGACAAAATTAAATTCACAAGGTTTACCAGGTCACATTCACAAGGTATTTTACAAATGCAGTACTTTGATCTGTATTATTCTCTATTAGGTTTGTTTTTAGATAAAACAGATCTCTTAGATAAAATATATCTTAAGTAAATTACATACATATTTTATATATTTTATTACATTTTTTTTATAACTGAGTATTTCAGGATAATTTTTAATGAATGTTGCGTTACTTCATTTGTTTTACCTTCTGAAATTTCTTATTTATAATAGTGAGAACAAAAATCATTTTTTACTACAATAGATTTAACACATTTTTGTCCATCAAAAAAGGTATTTTCATTACCGCAGTAATTTTGGTTTCTATCATACAATCATTTTATAAACTTTTTTTTAATATAAAATTACCATTAAAATCATAAGTCATACCAATAACCCAAGTCATAGACAATGTTCTATGTATAAAATATTCAGAGAAAAACAAGTCACCAAAAATATAATTTCAGAATGACATTATAGTTTATTTAACATACTTATTGACACGTATTTAAATAATATAAACGTAATTTTTATTTTGTAACAACTATTAAAAAAAACTATCATTAAATATGTTTTTGGCCTTTGATGGACATTAACTACTGTACTTAATTCTGGTAGGTATATCCAAGATGAAAGTAATGACGTCAATGGTTATTACGCTATTCCTTGCAGTTAGATCAATGACAGTTAGCAAGTACTTCCCCAGTTGCCGTACTCTTTGTTTTACTTGAGTTCATGACACACATTTCGCCATTATATGAGTAAATAGTTTTAAAAACCATACCAGGCAATCATTTCGCATGATGAAAAGTAAAACAAAATCTTTAATTTACAAAATTGAAATTGTTAATCATTGTGGATTTAAAAATGCATCGACAATATATGTGTATAATCGATATATCACGTAAATGCAACTGTAAATGAATAACATTTAATGCGAAGATAAAATTAAAGATTTAATAGCAAATTGACCTTATACCAAATTAACAAAGGATCCAACGAAGGCTTTGGAAAACAGGATATAAAGAAGTTAATTCAAGTTTAAAGATTATTTAACAGATTATTAAAAAAAAAATGTTATAACTCATTACAACTAGACACCTCATTTCTATGAAGTACAGAAAGTTCAAGCGAATACACCGCTTAGTACTATTGTAGTATCATGTATTCTCCCTGTAGTGAGCTGTCAAAATGTTTATTAAATATTTTACAGCCATTTGCAAATAATAATTACACATATTTATAAAGATCACACAACATTTTTGAAATAAATTATCTAATATTGAATTTAATTCAAATAGTATTTTAGTCAGATGTGACACAATTAGTTTATTTAGAAATGTACCATTAGATAAGAGTTTAAAAATAGTTAAAACACATACCTGTATGGAATACTTAGAGGCATTAGACTTGTTCATTACTGATTAATACTGATAAATCATCAGCAATAGGTACAGATCCTCTTTCTGCGATTAATCCGATCAGAAATATGTACCTACTCCATACATCCCATAGTACAGTGCATCGACAATATCTGCTAACAGCAGTCAATAAATGGTGTTTAAGGAAGCATCATCTGGATATTACCCCATGTTGGTATCATTGGAAATGATAATGCTGATGAAGCAGCAAAACAAGCCTGCTCGCTAGAAAATAGGGAAAACATACAACTTCACCAAGATCTCCCAGCTAGTATCAAAAACAACGTATTAAGCACTTGTCAAACACACTTAAACAAAATACAAAGCTACGTCCAATTGTTACGTTTATCACCATGCTCCAAACAAGCAACTAAGAGAATATTATTATCAGAAGTCTTAGAATAGATCAAACTCGTCTTACTCATATCTTCTTAACAGTCCAGCATATATTATTCAAATTTGTTCACTACAGACCTCTAAGAGACTACTACAAATATCAAAACAATTTGAGTCACCAACTCTGTTCTACAAATATGAACAGTGCTTTAATTTATTGCCTAAAAGACTGCCACCTTTACTACTTAATATAATTATATAATTATGCAAGATGTAGTAAATGTATCCAAACTTGTATATAAATAGATTGTATATGTATGTAAATATATTATAAACTTTGTACCAGTAGCAGTAGCCATTGGTTGTCGAGAATAAATTCTATAAACAAAATTTTGGTCTATCAATGGGTAGATTTAGAAACAAATATTATCGCTAAACAAATTTTAAAACCCACAGTTTAGTGAAGGTATTCTTAAGATGTGTACTCAATATGGCTCCATGGATTAGATTCACACATTAGACACATTCGTGAATAATATAAACGACAAATAATAGACGATAACATTTACCGCGAAAAAGAAATATTATAACACACTACCTTTTCTGGATACTTTCAAAGAAGGATACTGGATATGGGACTCAAGTATATAGAAAACCAACACACATCAACAGATATCTAACGTACAAATTAAATCACAAAATCGATATTAAAAAGGGAATCATTAAATATTTATACGATAAAGCCAAAATTACTTGTTTTAAAGAAAATTTGTTCTAAGAGGAAAAACATTTGTTAACACTTGTTTTATTTAAAATTGATTATCCTCTGTCGCTTATAAATAAGGAATTTTCAAGAATAGACCGAATGGACCACAACAACTTAGAACGGGATCCTACAACATTCACAATATATAATACGAGGAAACTAACGAAACCATTCATAAAAGGATTATCAAAAAACTGAAAACGGTAGGAAATTAGTTCAACTTTCCAATGACGTTTATAACTGCAAACACGTTGAGATCTATTTTGTCTAAAACTAAATCTAACAATAAAAAATAAAGAATAAAGATTTGCATTTAAAACTTTATACCTTGAATTCGAAAATTTTTATTTAGGTGAAACATCATGACCATTCAAATGTTAGAATAAGTTAACAATAATCTTATATCAAAAACAGAGAATTTGATAGAGCTCAAAATTGTAATTTGGAGCATGGAAAAATGAACATAGGGTTCAATAAAAAGATACGAGATTAGTCCTTAAAGAAACAGATGGTAAGAAAATAAAAATCAAAGAAGCTACTCTAATTATATTAAATGAAATCAACTGCGTCGCAAATTCCTCGGCATAATGCAGTATGATCTAGGTACCCATAAATCAATCGCAATAAATGTTCACTGTTAGTAAGTCAGTAACATATCCAGAATACGTGATTTATGTTTTTAAATAATATACATAACTGCGCCTTCGGTAAGTACTGGGTGAATTGAGTAGCTCAGTAAATGCCGATGCCGGTCCCAAGCCCGGATAAAGGAGGAGGGTTGAGGCGATGGGCTAGCAACTCGTCCCTTGTCAAAAGAAATTAATGCTAAAAATTTCAACCAAAAGCCTCGGAATACAAAGGATGGATCAACACAAAGACGACTAATGCAACGCAAAAGGAAAATGATATTGGCTACATGGAATGTACAAGGACTGAGAACCAAACAAGCAGAAGTATTCAAAGAATTAGCGGAAAGAAAAATAGATATATGTGTTCTCACAGAAACCAAGAAAAAGGGAAAAGGAAATGAAGAGATAGGAGAATATATACATATATACAGCGGAGTGAGTAAAGATAACAGAGCTAAGAGGGGAGTCTCTATTGCCATTCGAAAAAATCTTAAAAACAACATTAAATCGTGGACTGAAGTAAATGAACAACTACTAATACTGGAAATGAAAAAGAATGGGCACAATATCGTAATTGTCGGAGTATATGCCCCAAACGAAGATACAAATCCAGAAAGTAAAGACGATTTCTACGACAATATGAATGAAATACTCTCTGAAGTTAAAGAAAGCTGTGAAATCTTTATACTAGGAGATTTAAACGGCAGAGTAGGGACAGAAGAAAATAGCAGAGTCGTAGGAAGATATGGAGAACAAATAACCAATGACAACGGAATGCGTCTTAGAGATTTTTGTGAAATAATGTCTCTCAAAATTATGAATGGATTTTTTCAACATAGAGACATCCACAAATTTACAAGGATACAACCTACTAGGAATCTGCGCTCGATAATCGACTTTGTAATCCAACGTCAAACTTCCCAGCTGAAAACAACTGACATAAGGGTATACCATGGATCAGAATGTGGATCCGACCATCATTTACTTATGGCCAATGTGATAGTTAACTATCGCAAAAACAATAACACTCAGGTACAGAATATAGAAAAGGGACAAAAAGTAACATCTCCTAAATATAACCTAGAAAGCTTAAAAGAAGATTCAACAAAATTTCTTTACAAATTACGACTGGCCACAAAATTACAAAATGTGGATCGAGAAAATATAACAGCGGAAGAATTATACCAACAACTTAAAAAGTACATTCATGAGGCTGCAAGTGAAGCTTTGGGGTATAAAGACAAACATGAAACAAAAAATCAAGAATGGTGGTCGGAGAATATGCAAACGTTAGTAAACAAGAAGAAAACTGCTTATCAGAAATGGATGTCAACGAGAAAGGAGGAAGATCACAAGGTATATACGAAATTAAATCGAGATGTAAAAAGAGAAGTAGTGAAAAGTAAAAATGAGATGTGGGATCGAAGATGTGCAGAGGTGGATAGGTATATGGGTGGAACAAGAGTTGGGCAAGCGTGGAAGGTGATAAAGTCTCTCCGGAGGGAAGGAAAGGAAAAATCTAACTTAAAATTAATAGATCTGAAACAGTGGAAACAGCATTATGAGGTCTTATTGACAAAGGATAGACGTAAATTCCAAGATATAGAAATGGAAGAAATATCTGAACATACACAAATAATTGAGATAACAACCGGAGAGTTAAGCGATGCCCTCAAAAGATCGAAAAACGGTAAAGCAGCAGGACCTGGAGACATCCCAATTGAGTTGGTAAAGTATGGACCAAAAATATTACACGAGATGATGGTTAAAGTATTTAATAAATGCCTTAAAGGACAAAATATCCCTGATGATTGGAATGTTGGATACATCAGCTCAATATACAAAAAAGGGGATAAACGCAATTGCTCTAATTATAGAGGAATAACTGTTACTAGCTCAATTGGGAGGTTGTACGGTCGAATAATAAAAAAACGAATTGAATCAGAATATGAAGACATAGAGGAACAAAATGGATTTCGGGCAGGAAGATCGTGCATTGATAATATATTCGTTCTGCAGCAGGTAATCGAAAAACGGAAGGCAAGGAATCTATCTACCCACCTATTGTTTGTAGATTTAGAGAAGGCATATGATACGGTACCTTTGAAAAAACTATTTTATACATTGACGAAAGTAGGTCTCAGTAGAGAGTATGTGGATGCTATCGCAAATATATACAAAAATGCAAGAAGTGTCGTTAAAGAAGGAAACTTTATATCTGAATCATTTCCAATAACCAAGGGGCTTAAACAAGGATGTTGTCTGTCTCCGACCCTGTTTAAAATATATATTCAATCATCGCTAGAGCAGTGGAGAAAACAAGTATCCGGAATGGGAATAGACATAGACGGTGGTGAATGTCTAACAGCTTTATTTTTCGCAGATGATCAGGTAGTCGTAGCGAATGACGAGGAAGACATGGACTACATGTTTATAAAACTAAAGAAAGAATATGAAAAATGGGGCCTCAATATGAATATGGCAAAGACAGAGTATCTTAAAATAGGAGATGGTGAAGAAGATCCAGAGTTAGAAATTAGAAACACAAAAACATGCAATGAATATAAATATCTCGGATCTATAATATCTAAAGAAGGCACTACCAAAAGAGACATCGAAAACAGAACACAGCAGGGAAAAAAAGTAGTAAACATTCTAAACTCTCTACTTTGGTCTAAAGATAGGAGACAAGAAACGAAATTGACAATCTATCGAACCTTGGTAGAGCCTATTATGACTTATGGGGCAGAGGTTTGGCAGATAACGCAGAAGGATAGAAAAAGAATAGAAGTAGTAGAAATGGATTTTCTAAGGAGAGCGTGTGGTATATCCAAAAAAGATCACATCAGGAATGAAGATATTAGAAGGAGGACAAATACTGTATATTCCAGTGTAGATAGAATTGAAACGAGACAACTAGGGTGGTATGGTCACGTGAAACGAATGAATGAAGATAGATGGCCAAAGAAAGCTTTAAATTACATACCACAACAAAGAAGAAGAAGGGGAAGGCCTTCAGTTGCCTGGGAAGAAAATGTACGGCACATAATGAGAGATAGAGCCATCAGAGAAGACGAATGGATGGACAGAAAACGATGGCGGTCGAAATGCGAGAAACGGCAGAGGCTGTAGGAACCTCGCTTATATATATATATATATATATATATATATAATATTATATATATATATATATATATATATATATATATATATATTTACGGCATAAAGTGGAGTCCGCCCATGTTAAAATTCAGGTTTAAGTGAGCTCCGTGGTCAAGTGGACACCGATATACGGAGCTCACTTGACCATTCCCTAATATTGGTTCTGTCGATTCGTTAACATACAGCGGTTCATAATTTTTAAAAAAAATTTGGAGCCCATAAATACCCCTGTATGATAAATGTATATCGTGTAGTTCACGTGTATATGTTATAGGGGTCGTTCAGGTCTTTTTCACTGTATATTTAAACAATTAGTTTATCGGTTTAAGTAAGCTCTGAGAGTTTGGCAACCGTGCGATTATAGCGTATATTTTCAAAGTTTACCCTGAACGGTTTATATGAGCTCCTTATTTTTATCTACTTTTTGTAGGCCGTGTAATGCCATACGCATTACACTGTATAATCAAGGATATCTTATTACCGGGTATTATTACGTGCTAATAGGTACAAGGTACAGGTTATTTAAAAAACAGGTATATAGATACAAAAGGACTTGGGCTTATTATTTAATGGAATGATCACTTGCATAGAAAATTTTATTTTCTCTGCATTTTTAAAAATGTTATTTTTTTACTTAATATAGTTTTATTAGTTCAATGTTGAAGTCTACGTTTTTTTAATTGTAGAAGTTTCGTACTATTTATATTTTTTTTACGTGACTTTGTCTTTGTACGTTTTATAGAAGCATCCCAATAATAAAAACTGTTTTTATTTCATCCAATGTTCTGCGGTATCTTGTATAAAGTTTTTTTATTATTTTAGTTTGGGTCTTATTTGTACTACATAATATGATATCTTGATAGAAGGTTATCTCAAAATAAATATGGTTAAGTGATATAGATATATATATAATAGATATTTTTGTGTTAAAATGTGTAGTAGTGTACACAAAAAGAAATAATGGTTAATTTGTAGGGCGAAAGGACGTTCGCCTCATTTTTAGCTGACAAATATTATTTCTGACCTCAATTTACCTTTTAGTTTTAAACAATGATCTGTGAATAATCACGTGCAATACAAGCTACTTTCAAGGAATTTATAGATAGTCTACAGTTCAACGATTTCAGGACATTATTGGAGGTTTAGTTTTGTGAAAGCGTTTGTGTTAGGGAAATTGAAGGAGCACATATGAGTTTTTCAGGCGTTTTGGCTGAAAATTGATTCATAGTTTATTTTTATTGGGCAATAATAGGTGTATCGTCTGTATATTAGAAGTCCTAGTATCTATAGGTATGGGTTAATCGTTTGTTTATACAATGTAAGTGTCTTTATGCTATCCCAAGCGAGACCGTTCTTCATCTGCTATTCTTACCAACGAGTGATACGAAAAATATTCTATTGTGTAGGCATACACAGATAATTTTATCGTTTGTTATCTACGGGGATATCATATAGTTTTTCGAGAAATATCCTGTAATTTAAGGTGTGGTAAGCGGAATTTATATTGAAAAATACCACCCCTGATACCCGATATTTTTCGTACCCGTCTTTGCTGTCTTGAGTAAGATTTAGTATTTGTAAAGTACGCGATCTTCCCTATCTATAGCCACTTTCGTCTTATAATTTGAGTTTTTTTTCTAATATCGGTGAAATCATATCATCGTCTCTTGTGCAAAAGTATTTTAAATAGCTGATAAAACAAAGATATTGGCCAATAGTTTTTGTGGTCGTTGGAGTTTTTGCCAGGTTTAAGCAAGGTAACAACTTTGGCTCGTCTCTAGACTTTGCGTATCTGCATAATTTGAATACAGTTGCTCATCATCCGGATAAGCCATTGTAGTGTTTTGGTCCAGATTTCGTAATTAACTGTGTGTTCAGATCCTCAATGCCGGTAGTTGTATTATTTTTCATTTAATATGTAGATGGTGGATCCAATCAAGCTGACTGTTTTTGTCCTTTCTTATTTTAAGTTTTTCTTTGCTTCTTTTACGACAGAGATAGCAGATCTATATCTATAATAAGGTTTTCAGCGATCAGCTTAACACCAAATATCCTAGGTTAGGCCCTATATGTGTTTCCTGCACTAGAAATACGCCAGATTCATGTTTAGCGCATATGTCTGATAAGTTTAAGTCAAGTAAAGTTTCTTTATCTCTAGATATACCCTTAACATATATAGGCATATGTTATCAGAATAGTTGGTAGTAAAAAGAACAAATTTGACAAAATAAATAAGTTTGTGATATCGGTTGCAACTCATACATGTACAGATAGATAATAAGTAAGTATAGATAATAAGAAAATAAACAGCTAAAATAAGTGTAAAAAATTCCAACTACATACACCGGTGCCATTGTTTAAGTGATGGGTTTATCACAGATATCTAAGGTTACATTTTAATTCAAGGTTCCATTTACATATTTTCAACATAAAAAGACATGTTTATGCTTTTATTTTTTTAAATCTATTATTTTCTCTTTCTTGCAGCTATTTTAATGTTCTTTATTAATTGTCTTGTTTCTGCAGTAGGAATATATGTGTACCATTATAGGTTGTTGTTTTGTTTAATGTAATTACTCTTTGCTTTTGCCAATTGCTTTCTTACTTCCTCAGCGATTGGTCTTTTTTTTCTCATCAATAATCTCATCCTCTCTCGATATAGCTATTCTAAGATATTTAGATTTCACTATATGCTCATATCATTTGGTTTTTATCTCAAATTTGGACCTATGATGAAATTTTTATATCTTAAATCTAATGCTTTCATATTAAACTGGAATAAAATACTTAAATACTAGCCAAATTGACATTAATTTTATAGTTTCCATTTTATTAGTACTGATGGTACATGATTAGCATCTGTTGATACTATATATCAATTTCAACACATGGAAGTGAGAGCAATCTCCTGTTAGTAATGCCAGTGTCAATTATGACAAAACCCTTGATTGGATACTATAGAGTATCCAATATTTCAATCAACGGTATTTCAGAGTGATTTTTTTAAAATTTTTATATATATTTGCAAAATGGAGAAGGAAGTTCAGTACAGAGCCGGTTAAACAGCTAATCTGTCAATTTAGAAGTAAGAACAAGTACCAACTCGCTAAAAAGCACACCCATACACAAAAGGGATGATAAAATGTACTGCACAAACTGTAGTAGTATGAGTTACATATAAGCTATATATGAATAATTAGGATATACAGTATTTTTTCTAATACACCTGGAACGATTGAGTAAATAGGTGAACTATCAAACAGGAGACTATTAGTGTAGAATTAGAAAAACTTAAAAAATCGTTGATCAAATATTCTCTGTTAGGCAGTTAATGAGAAATGTTGGGAACACAGAGAAAACATTAAACCAGTTATTTATAGATTTTAAACAAACACATGATATAATTATAGGAATAAAACTATGAAATACCATGGCAGAACAAGGCTTACCTAAGAAATTAATTAATTTAACAAGGGCGAAGGACGAAAACTGGACAAAGTGCTTTAAAAGGCGAACGAATTAGCGTAACAGCTGTTTAAAAACTAAACAATATGAGACGAATTGGGGATATTATATTACACAAACTAAACCGCTTGGATACGAAAAATATCAGGAAATAATGATACGACAGAAAAGACTAATGACTTTACAGCTAATTGCTACATAAATAGCAATGTAATGCAAATAGATGATTTTGTATATAAGACTAATAATATATTATAAATTATACCTATATAGATACAAATAGTAAAATAAAATACAAGTATTATACAATATAGTAAATACTTATTTAGATAAACGTAAAATGTTCCACTGAACGTTAACGATAAATGTTTCAAATAAAGGTTAAAACATGCTTTTCAATTCGCGGTAAATGACTTAGTAGAGTTCAACACACAAGATAAATTCGTAACAAAATTGATATATCAGTACACGGTACCCGATACAGCAGCAAATTAATTTTAACAACAAATATGTAGGTTGTACTTTACCCCATTGGAATCATAGCATCCGCTATGGAAATTGGTATCTTCTTTGACATACAGCAACCACATGTGAAATTACGAAAGATTAATGTTAAATTAGGAAAACTCAATTAACCGTTGATCAAATATTCACTCTTATATACTTAATGAAAAATGTTGGGAATAAAAAAAAACATCAAGCTATTTATTTATAAATTTTAAACAAACATTTAAATATGATATAATTATAAGATTCTGAATAAAATGTTATGGAAGAACTAGGCATACCTAAGGAAATTAACTGCCAACTTACTTTTAAATGTACAGTAGCCTCAAACAAGAAGATGCCATGTCTCCAATCGTGTTTACCATTGTTTTGGAGAGCATCGGCCGGAAACTCTAATACCGAAAATCTCACAGTTTAATATCAAGGTCCTCACATTATACGGACTTTCGACGATGAGTTTAATATAGTAGGGAGTATAATGATTATTAACAAAAAACATTAATACATTCAATAGAAAAAAGCGCAAAAAGGGTCTTCCAAATCAACGATGATAAAAAATATATGACATCATAAGAGAACTACAAAACAGAACAGGACATAATATTTCATTAGACCAGTACAACTTTGAAATGGTTCATCGGTCTAAATATTTAATATTTAAGAGCACTTTGAACAAAAACACTACAGAATAGGATAACAACAGAACACAAGCTGGCAGTTCCTACGTTTTAAGCAAAAAAATTAAATCCAAAATACATCCCGCAATACCAAAAATAAGAATCTACGTATGTAAGTGAAACACGGGCAATGAAAAACAAAATAAGAGCCGATTGAGCCGATTGAGCGTCGCAGAAAGAAGAATTCTTAGAGAAATATATGAATCTGTTATGAATAAGATTACAAACATTAACTTTGGCGTTGAGATTTAGTTTCTTGTACGACGTTGCAATCTTTATCTTTGACCTTGGCATTAGTTCCCGGTCGTAAAACACTTCTGGGGGATTTTTTAGCAATCCTGATCTAATTAATACCTGAGTTTTACTTGCATTATTTTATACATTCTGATTTTAGTAGTTCATATTAGACTTCTGGATTTAAAAGTGTTATGAGAGTTATATATGAGTTATATTAGTTTGCTACCTGAATTTTTCCTTTTATCTCTTATTTGACAACGATATCGCGATATCTAAAACACTCCTATCTTTCAAAATTATACGTTACTCCTGTTACGTTACGTTACTCTTGTTACGTTATATCGTGTCTTTTGTCTGTTAATGGATATTTAGTTGGTTTTCTCGTTACTGAATATTATACAGTTTTTTTTGCTGCTAATAGCATTATTGTATAGTATACTAATATTTAATGTATATATTAAATCTGGATAGTGGATAGATATTCTTTACTTTCTCGGAGAAATTATATTCTAACTCACAAAAATCCTATTAAATTGCCAAAACCGCCCTTGCATGTTCTATTTACTTATGAGAGCCAGCAGCAATATCAGTACCATAATAATGCGTATAGTCCTGGACTGGCTAATCGTTGGATAATAGAAGCATGCATGTAGCAGTTTTCATGGTTTGATGCCTGCTTGCTGAAATCGGGGAGCAGATATATCAGAACCAAGGTAATGACTATAGTAATTGTTGCTTTACCGGCAAAATATTAAATACCAGAAGGTATAACGCTAGCAGTCTCACTACAGCCTCGATGGAGAAGGCAAAGTGAGACAACTTTATTATTATTAACCAACAGTATATTTTCTAGTAAAATCATCATGATTTTACAGCAAGACAAATTTTCCAATGTTGGTAATCAAAACATCATGTAAGTACCACCAGGTTCCCTATGTTGGTATCCAACAAAATCCTTGTAATAACGATACAGGAAACAAAACTCCAGAGATATCAAATAAATTAACCAGATATCTAATAAAATACAGATTCTTGATTCCAATAGTTAAAAAATTAACCAAAAGCCTACCCAAACAGATATAACGTCCATTTAACATGTAATCCGTTAACGGTCCAAGGTACAAAGTAGCTCCTAGCATAATGCTGATGATATAGATTTGATAAGAAACTAAAACATAGACAAAGTGAAAACCAAATACAAGCAAATACACAGAAGAGACCAATTAAATAAACCTAGATAAAACAACTAGGTAAAAAGTCAACAACTACAATTTCAAAAGTATAGAAGACTTTAAATATATTGGATCAATAACCACAGTTAATAATACCGCCACTGGAGGAATAAAGAGCATAATATAAACTTTAGACCTATTTTAAGACCAAAGAAGACTTAAAACTTCAGCGGCATTTTGACTGACTGTACAACATTTTTTCCAATTTGTTCGGTCTTCCATCAACATAGGGTCAAATAGAATGTTCATTTTGCGGAGATCTGCTTGGATATTATCTCTCCATCGCATTCTGGGACGTCCGAGTAGTCTTTTGTCTGTGGGAATCTCCTCCCACACCAATTTTACAAGTCTTTCGTTATGCAATCTGTGCACGTGCCCTGCCAATCTTAGTCGCTATGATTTAATTTCTTGGACTATATTGGCGTCGCTGTAGAGAGCTTTTAATTCGATATTAGTTCTGATCTTATACTGGTTTGTGGTGATGTCATGGTGAAGTTCAAAAATGTTTCAAAGTATTTTTCGTTCAAAGCGTCTGAGCTTTTCTTCGTTTGCTTTGGTCATGGTCCACGTTTCGCATTCGTATGTTAATACAGGTCTGACGATAGATTTATAGATTGTGATCTTTGATTTTCTTGTGAGATTTTTTGATTTTATGAGCTTATCCAGTGCAAATAGAGAGCAGTTTGCAGATTGGATTCTGTCTTTTATTTCTTCAGTAACATCGTTGTCAGCTGTGATTACGGCCCCCAGATACTTAAAACGTTGTACTCTTTCGAAATTAAATTTGTTGACCGTCACATTTTGTCCTATTCTGTCTCTTCATGTCGTTCTATTTATACACATATATTATATATTTCGTCTTATCTTCATTAATCTTCAGCCCTACTTCACTTGTTGCTCCTTCCACCTTGTTGAAAATGTCTTTCGTGGATAGGATGGAGTCTCCAACGAGATCTATGTCATCTGCATATGCGAGGAACAGCTTGGGACCTTGAACCGATAGCAATTCTCTTTTTATTTCGGCCAACCTCATGGCTTTCTCTAATACAAGGTTAAAAAGTAGTGGAGATAACACATTACCCTGTTTAAGTTCACTGTTGATTTCAAAGCTACCAGACAGTTTATTATTTACACGTACGCGTACTTTAGATATTTCAGAAGTTCTGCTGGTATCTAGTCCGTACCCGGCGCTTTGTGATTTTTCAGCTTATTTAAGGCCTTTTGGGTTTTTTGACGGGCATGTCCGCTGTGATATAGATCTCTTAGTTATGCTGTTCTTCCTGTATGATGTTTAGAAGGTCCCTAAAATACTTTTTCCATTATTCTGTTACTTCTTTACCGTCGATTATCATACGGCCTTGGTTCTATGTCTTCTTTTCTCATGGGAAATTGCTTTATAGAATTCTCTGGAGCCTGGTTTGGGCTGGTCTCTCTCTATAGCTTCATATTTTTGTTGTTCATAGTTTCTTTTCTTTGTGCATATTATTTTTTCTTGGTTCTTTTCGGCATTCGTCATATTCCTTTTTACTTTGGTCTGTTTGCAGTTGTATCTAAGTCTTCCTTACTGTTTGTCTTTTTCCAGCTGTTTCCGACATTCCTCGTCATATCATGGTTTTGCCCTCTTCTGCCTACTCCTTCCAAATATCTTGTCCGCTGTCTGGGTTATTATTTCGGCAGTCGCTTTCCATAGCTGTTCTATATCATTGTATTCTCTTTCAGAGTTCAAGGTTTGTTCAAGTTGTTCTCTATAGTTTTGTTGTTTCTCTGCATTGTGTATTTCGTCCATGTTCCATTGTGGGTTTATTGTTGTTTTATTGTATTTGTGGCTAGATATTCTGGATTTGACTTTTGCTCTGATTAAGTAATGATAATGATCTGTGTCTCCGTCTATTCCTCTAAGGATTCTTACGTCTATAATATTGTTACCAGGTTTGCTTATTAATGTCTTTATGCGGAAACATGGTTGACTTTATTAGCATAATATTAGCTGCTGCAGTTTCTGTGATTCTTAAGCCATTGTCCTTGGATACATTGTGTAGGCTGTGTTTACCTATTGTGGGATATAGGCTAGGCTCTTTGCCTATTTAGCATTAAAGTTCCCGCAGAGTATGCGCATATCATGTTTGGGCATCGTAGAAGTCATCCTTTATATCTTCATCCTTCTCCTCCGTTGGTGCATGCGCTGAGATAATCGAAATGTATCGTTCTCCCTTTATTCGTATGTACCATATCCATTCATTTATAGGTTTAAAATTTAGTATGTTCTGTACTAGATTGTCTGTAATCACAAAGGCCGTTCCAAATTCATGTCTTCCGTTTTTGTTACCGCTGAAGAAGATGGTGGATTTACTTATTTTTATATTTCCATCGTCTGGCCATCTTATTTCTTGGACGGCTGTTATATCCATTCCTATGTTTTCCAGTTGTTCCACAATATTTATAGCAGCTCCAGATCTGTACCAACTCTGGGCATTCCAAGTTCCAATATTTATAGTCCTTTTACATTGCATTTGTCGGTTTTTGTGTTTATGTGTCCGGTTCCGAGGCAAAGTTGCAGTTTTCATAACTAGTTTCTTTTTCCGATGATGGGTAGTTAACCCTCCGCTTAACCCTCCTATTTTATCCGGGCTTGAGACCGGCTGCAGTAAGATGATTTCCGAGCTACTAAATCCACTCGTTCCTCACCCTACCCCAGGCAGCAGCAAAAGAGTAGTGAATAAAAAATGAGAGAAGTGCGTTGTTGATAACATGTGCAATAATAGGAACGAATGGAAATGAAGAATCCGAAGAAGACAAAGAGGTTTTAAATTTATAAATCTACATAATTTTTAACAATATATATTTATTCGTCATTTCCAGAGCCAGTGTGCTAATTGTGCGTAAAATAAAACTTTTTAGGGTAAATCTGCTACAGCTCGGTGTGACTCAAATAATTCCAAAGCTAAAAACTATCGATGTTTGTATGAAAAGAAAATTTCATTTTTGAATGCTTAGAATAATGTAATGGTAAATTTATCGCTACGAAACATACCGTGCGATGTCGCGGTGTCTACCCCGCGAATTTTATTAATCTCTTTTAAAAGAATATTGGCAAGTATACATAATCACATAATTGTGGACGGTATCCTGTACCTAAATACTAAGAAGGTTGTCGTTGTAATCTAAGAATAAGTTTTACCATTTACAGGAGAACCATGTTGGAGTTCTATTACCCAGGACTCCCACATGAAGAACATTTAGCTGATAGTTGTGCTCCTATCGCGCATCAGAGTGCTATAGGGGAAAGGGATAGTCTGGATCATTCGAGCGCGGTGGAATAGTTCCTGTCTACACTGGAATTAATACACCTCGCTCCAATCAATTGTTACACCCGAATGTAATTTTAAGGAGTGAACAAGTTTCACAAACTGGGTTCAATTACTTTACAATTTTTTAATTTTTTGTGATAAACTGAAGTGATTGATTGTTGTTTTGAAAAAGTAAGCAATTTTTTTTATTTTTGTATTCTTATCATTATACAAATGTACCTGATATTGTAATATTTACAACATTTTTCATAATATATTCTGAAATGCGCTTTCTTTGACTGATAACGAACAGGAGTTTTAATAACTTCTTGTTATTAATTATGTAGGTATTAATATAATTATGTAGGTATTTAGATTTTTACCTTGTTCTTACTATAGTGCTAAAGCACAAATGTAGTCATAGTCTACTATATTTTTTCCATAGGGGTCATAGTTTTTAACTGTGTGATAGTTTCTTTTATTGTTTCAACTGTTATAAACATTGTTAAAATACTAACAGACTTTTTGTTATTTTTGATTCTCACCGTGTAGTAGGCCAAGATATGGGTTACAAAAACCCAGACACTATCGAACAATTAGACGGTTGTAAATACATTGTTTTAAACAATAGTACATTGTTTACCGGGTAGAAAAAGCTTAACATTCCTGGACGACTGTGAAGATTGCTAAGTCGAGGCGCAAGCCGAGACTTAGCAACACAGAGTCCAGGAATGTGGCTTTTCCTACGAGGTAAACATACCATTTTTCCGCAAATCGTTTAAAATTCGACAGATATTGATTAATTAAAAAAAAACGCGATAATTTTATTCCCAAATAAATGGTGCTTTGAAATTCCTAATAAAATTACTTGGGTTACTATGGAAACGTATTGAGGTTGAATTGTCAAACTTGACGCTTATAAATTTAATTGCTGGTGTTCTCGAAAGTAAAATGATAAGTGATGATGAAATTTCCATTCCTGGGACTCCTCCAGAGCTGGTTGAGGCAGTGAATACTGCTTCATTAGAATTATTGCCAAAGAAATCAAGAGAAAAGTGCGAAAATGCATACAGACGTTTTATGGATTATCGCATGAGTAAAAATACGAGTTCTTTCTCAGAAAATGTTGTAATGGCATACTTCCTAGACCTTTGTTTAAAGATAAAATCTTCAACATTATGGGCCAATTATTCAATGCTGAAGTCAACCCTTGCACTTAAACACAATGTAGATATATCTACATACTCAAAACTTCGTTATTTATTGAAACGGCAAGCTCAAGGTTAGAGGGCAAAGAAATCCAAGATTTTAACGAAGGAAGAAATTGAAAAATTTATCCAGGAAGCTCCAGATAAAGAAAATTTAATGATTATGGTAATTTACAAGGTTTTAATTTCTATTTAGATTATAGCTGTATTTATTTTTTAGGTGGCTGTAATATTTGGTATTTCTGGGGCCTGTAGAATGGATGAGTTAGTCCGAACGACTGTACACGATATAGAAGACTTAGAATCTAAGCTTTTAATCAGCATACCTGATTCGAAAACCAACAAACCAAGATCATTTCTAATTAATTAGATCTACTTGAATGTTTATCGAAAGTATGTTTCGTTAAGACCAGAAAATATGAACAGTGACCGATTTTTCTTTAAATATCAAAGAGGAAAGGGTTGTAGACAAGTGGTAGGAATTCATCAATTTAGAAAAATGCCCAAAATAATTACTACTTATTGTTATACGGAAATATCATTTCCTTACAGTAAGGAAATAACATTTCCTTACAGTAAGGAAGTCTCGACTTTTTCTTCAAGAAATTTTGACAGGAATGTCAAAATTTCCTGGCGATTTGCGGAAAAAGACCTTGTCCGTGAGTGAGTGAGTCTTGTCCATAGAAAAAAGAGTGGCTTTCTTCAAAAGTGCAGATCGGAGGGTAATTATCGCCCACAAGTAGCGTCCACTTGGCAAAATAAATTCTATAAGACCCCATTTTTTTAAGGAGAGCTGTTCCACTTGCCAAACCACACAGACCTGTGTTCGAGTTCTAATTTATAGTGTTTTGCTGCATCCATCCTACATGGTAAAGTACAATACACCATATTTATTTTGTTGTATGCATAGTCTATACATCAAGTACTTTTACTTGCTATTGAATTATTTCATATTGTGTCGCGATTTGAACCTTTTAATTGAACTTTGTTTTACTTTCGTTTAAAAATTATAAACTTTTTTCATAGTTTGAGCTTTATACCGTTGTGTATTATACAAGTATTCTATTTCTTTTTATCGTAGTGAGTCATTATTCAGACAAAATATTTAAGTCTTATGGTAACTTGATTCTGTAATAAAATTCATGGCAGACGACAAGCGGTTTCATAATCACTAAACATATATATTTCTTTATGGGTTCATATGTTTTACAGTTATGGTATTATGTTCGGTCTTATTGTTTTATATACTTTGTCGCTTGTATAAGCTATCATTATCTTGCCGTTCTGTATTTTTCGTTTTCAAGATTATTTTAATTATATAGACGTTAATCATTTAAAAGTAAATGAATATTTTTTTTGTCACTTGGTTTAAATATAGTTCTTATTGCTTATTTATTTTTATTCGTAATACCCAAGTCGAAAGGGAGAAACCAGCGAGACGAATTTTAGATTAAACATAAATTATACATGTCTCGTTTCTGATGATGGCCACCTATATTACATATATGTATATGTACAGAAAGCAACACTTATTTCAGTTCGTACGATTTGCAGTAATTTTTTTATTGTTATTTCGGGAATTTCACGTTAATACTCTGTTTCTGTTGTTCCGCTTATTTATTTGAGATATGTTACTTCTTTTTCTTTTTCACAATAAGCAATTCTGCTTGTTCATTGGCGGATTAATACCTTTATGGAAGGTTGTCACTTCATCTTTTGCGCGGTCGTCCGATTCTTCTTTTGCCGATTGGTGACTTATCTCTTGCTATTTTGACGACACGAGTCTCCTCCATTTTGCTTATGTAGTTATTCCATTTTTTACTTCTATTTTGTGTCCATATATTTATACACTGTACGGTAAATTTTCTTTTAATATTGTCACTTCTCTTTCGATTTCTCAGCGTATTTCCTGTAATTCTTCTCAGTACTTTCATCTCTGCCGTTTCCATTATTCTTTGCGTTGTGGCTGTGTCGGGTCTTGTTTCTGCTGATGCCATCAATTTCTATTTTACATCTGGTTGGTTCTTTGCTGACTACTTTTGTTTTAGTTTTTTGAGATGAGATTGTCATATTAAATTCTTTTGCTCTTATATTAAATCCGTGGACCAGTCTTTGCAAACTATCTTCATCTTGGGCTATTAATGCATAACAGAGTATTTTGATTTCTTTGTTTTCCATTTTGTATCCTCTTCGTTTGTTAATGCTTTTCATGATATCATCCCCTTGTCTCGTTCCGCTGCCAATTTTTATAAGTTTTGTAAGTTGTCCATCTATTCTGACTTCCATTTTGTTCTTTTGATAGATGTTTTCGATAGTTTTTATAATATTTAGGGGAGCTACTCTATTATACATAATATGGATTACATATTTCAGTCTTACTCTGTCAAACGGTGTCTGTAGGTCAATCAGACACAGAAATGATGATCTATTATACTCCAGTGATTTCTGAGCAATTTGCTCTATAGCGAATATTGCATCTGTACATGATATTCCACTAAAAAAAATCCGGTTGTTTATCTGCTAAACTTATATTCTGATTTATTAGCAGTTGTAAAATTTTAGTTGTAAGTTTTAGTGAAGTATTTAACAAGTTTATAATACTGTAGTTTTCGGTTTGTTTTTATCTTCTTTTTTGACTAGTAGAATTAGTTCGCTCGTTCTCCATTCTTCCGGTATTTTATTTTGTTTTATAATTTTATTACGTAATGTTGGTAATTGTTCTGTCATTGCTGCTCCAAAATATTTCAGTACTCGTTTGGTATCTCGTCTTTACCTTCTGCTTTTCTATTTTTCAGATTTTCAAGTATTTTCCGAACTTCCTGTACATTTATATTAGGTTCTTTATTTGTGGTAATATCTGGTGTTTCAGCGTCGTTTGATCTTCTCCTGCATATAGCCTTTTTAGGTAGTCAATCCACGTATCCTTTCTTTGTATTTTAGTTTTTTTAGTTTCTTTACCTCCATTCTTTGACCTCTTATGAAGCGCCCTATTTCCTTTTGTAGACCGTAAAAATATGTTTCATTTCTTTCGGAAAACGTTCCTAGTAATCATTTTTTATTTTTCTGATAAGTTCATGAGTTTCGTTTCTAATTATCTTGTAATTATGGTATGCCTCTTGTATTTTGGTTGACGTGTATTTCAGGTAAGCTTTTTTATTTTCTTTACATTTTTCCTTCACTTCTCTGTACAAAACCATGGAGTTCTTTGCCTTGGCAAAGATTTATTTTTATTTATATTTCTTTCACCAAGAACTTTTTTGGCCGAGGCTAAGATATTAGACCTCATTTTTGCCCAGCTTTCTTCGACTCCATCACTTTCTGTGATACATGTGTTTCTGCTTTTTTTTTGGTTATTCTTTTTTGGAATAGGTATCTTGTGGAGTCATCCTAAAAGCTTTCGACTTTTATATTTGTAGTATATTCTGGTATTTTGTTCAATCAATCAATCACACACATATATGTGTTTTCATTCGGATTTTACACAATACCAATTTCTGATCGCTTCCTATTTCTGCTGATATTAGTGATCTTACATTCAAGATTTATGAGGTCAATAATTCTCTATTCGACCGAATATAGCCCATCATAGATCTTTGTCCTCTACTGTTTTCAAAAGTGTATTTGTATTGTTCTTTTTGAAGGAAAAATGTATTATTAATATGTATCTCGTTTATGCTGCTGAGGTCCGTCAGAAGGTTTCCGTTTTAATTTCTGATATTTTCGTTATATCGCTGTTTTATTCCTGGAACTATATCATTGCCAACACAACAAATGATGAATATATAATGAAATATAATGTCGGTTAATAATTTATGTTTAACTACATTAGCCAAATATTCATGAAATTCCTCCATGACTAAATTGATCGATATTTAAATATATTTCAAGTTCCAAAATGTAGCTGCTGTAAAATTTGAAAATCTACTACTAATACAATTATTGGCAACATCGCAGGAGTTAAGAAGTGTACGCAAAATGGTAAATACGGATCCCAAAAATGGTTTACCCTGCTGTGGAGTCCACTTACTCCTACATGTTGGTCGGAGTCTACATAAAGCGCTACTCAGATAATAATATACACGGTGTATATTCTAATGGAGTTAGTATAATACCGTTTTAGTACGGAGCCTACATTAACCGCTAGAAGTATATATATATATATATATATATATATATATATATATATATATATATATATATATAATTAATATACATAAAAAATTAAAGTTTGATTTTAATATTATTTAATATTGAGAGTAAAATAAATATATGACTTACCATTTCGGGATAGTATCATGAGGTTTTTCTTGGTTTTTTTCTTTCTGGATTAATAAGGAATCACTAACATTGTATGTGGTTGTCTTTTTAAAGGCTATGATTTTTATAACGGGGTTTTTTGAGTTAAAGTTAATTTTATGTAATCGAATGAACTATCTTCCAATAAAGTCGTCCCAGGAGCGCAACTTAAAAATAATGACAATATCATTTTAAAATCATCTACTTTAAAATGTATAGTATATGTCTAAATTGTCAATATAAATTCATTCGATTAAATTAAATTAACAAAAGAATTTTTCACCAAGTAACAAAAAACAAAATTTGTTTAATTTTAATGTTTTACATTTTGAGAATGATTTTTTAAGTGAAAATCAAAACGGCAAATAAAATTATTTTAAAGCAAAATTGTGGCTTATTCCCAACAAAAGTAGTAAATTGCATTAAGATGCCACAAGAAAATAGTTTCAGAACAATATCATGTATTTATCATAGGAATATCTTGATACCCTCTTGATGACATTTTATAAACAAAATTCTTCTATTTTAATTTTATCTGCCTACCTTATAAGGACATTTCAGATATGTTTAATACACTTTAAAGCAAAAGAAGTTTTATTGTCAGTATTTTTTGAGGTGAGCTGTTGTTACTTTATTGAAAAATAATTCAGTTGATTACACGAATTCAATATTTGTCGGCGTCAGTTCAAAAGCATTATCGACTGAAGAAAAAATCATTCAAAGCTACGACGAAGAAAAACCCGATGAAGCACACAAAAAGTTTTTTCACCTTTGCTTATTTGAACTTGCTTGGAGAGGCAACAAGGCCGTAAAGTGCAAGATTCACTTTTTCCAGAACAAATTAAATGTTATGGGAGAATTTAATACGGACAGAAGTAAATACAACAGCATTTTTTCCAAAACGCAACGATCGATTATTCAACATAAAGGCATTAGTTATTTGATATTTAATACTTTGTTGTAAATAATTAATACTTGTAGAGGTATAAAAAGAACATTATTAACACGTTTTAAAATGATTTCAAAACAAACATAGATAATCAAGACTGTCCTAACCTAGTTGATTTGGAATTTCGTTTAGAAAACATTTTAAAGCTAATTGATAAATTTGATGATACTCAATCAAAAATTGAGACTTTAACTAGCAAATATAAATTTGACGTAGACAATGATGAACGAACTGCATTTGAGGATTCCTTTTATAGTATTACGGGAAAAACAAAAAAAACTTATTTTGAATGCTTCTAAAATATCAAATCCACAGGTTCATGATTCAGCCCAACTATTTATCTATATAAAGTTGCCTGATATTAATCTTCCTAGATTCACTAGCCTATACAAAGACTGTAACTTTAAACTTTAAACTTTAAGACTTTAAACTACCTCAGAATGTCATTAAAAGGTGAACCTCTTCATTTAATTGATACTCTTGAAACCTCTGATGCTAATTATCAAACCGCATGGTCTATATTAAATGATAAATATGAAATCATAGAAAAACTTATATACAGTCAGATTAAAGAACTTTTCAAACTTCTCGTAATTAATAAAGAAACTCATTTCTCCCTTAGGCATCTCTTTGATAACACAAATAGGATTTTAAAGGCTCTTACGTCCCTGAATAAACCTGTCCAATATTGGGACTCTACAGTACACTTATTAACTATAAAACTCAACTCTAATTCTAAACATGCCTAGGAATAAAAAAAAACAAGCGCGAAAGACCTAATCTCACAAAATTTTTAAGCTTTTTAGAAGACAGGTGTGATTTATTTGATTCAACTGTGGAGGACAAACCTTCCTCAAAAAATTAGCAACAGTATAACTATAAAGGTAAACTATCAAGCTCCAAATCATTTGTAATGTAAAATAATAATTCTACACAATCATATAAACTCAAATGTACAATCTGTGATCAAGGACACGGTGTATACAACTGCGATAAATTTGTAAAATTAAATACTACCGCTAGATATAATAAAGTGAAACGCCTAAAACTTTGTCTCAATTGTCTAAGAAAGGTACTCGGTGTACAAGAACGTCATGCCAGTAAATGTAGAAAATGTGCTAAGTCACATAATACTCTTTTACACATAGATACAAAAACTAGAGCAGATTGTGAAGGTCAATTGGCAAATTCATCCAGAGCCATTGAGGAGGACATTGCTGTTGCAACTTCTGCTGCTAACTCTTTTCCTTACTTTGTTACTTTGGCTTTTCCGAAAAAATACTTCCCGTTTTCATATACGTTCTTTACGCTTTCCTCACTAGAAATGTCTTGTTCGCTGTCCGAGTTTTCTGATCGCTCTTCGATATAATCGATTTCGTCCACGCCAGTTTCGTCTTCAAACTTATTTCTTCCATTTCCAGTGTCAGAATCGAGAAACATACTCTAAAGCTCTTTAACATCCTTTGGATCATCCAACTTATATACCTTTTTCGACATTCTGAGTATAATATAGATCACACAAAGAAATAAATACAAAAAAATATAGGTTCGATCTGCGAGGTCGCGGTATCTGTCAGATACAACTGTTGCCATTGTGTGTTTCCCCACTCCTAAGACATCAATGTGAAGCTAGGCAGTGCTGTAGAATTATACGATGCACTTCTTTCAATATTTATGAAATTGTTTTCAATGTGTCTCTCAGATAAGCCGCGACTTCCGAAGGGTTAAAATCCCAATTCACCGAATTCATATCAGAATATGTAGAATTAGGTCATATGTCTAAACAAAAATCAGCGGACGATTATAGTAGTTTTTTCCTACCGCATCATGCTGCCTTTAAACCGTCTAGAGCTGGTAGAAAACTTCATGTAGTCTTTGATGGCTCAACAGAGTCTACTTCTGGCTTATCTGTGAATGATCTCATGATGGTAGGCCCTAATATCCAAAATGATTTATTCTCTATGGCAATTCGTTTTTGAAAACATTATTGTCATTTTAGTAGATATAGCCAACATATCGGCAAATACTTATTAATAAAGAACAGAGCAATTTTCAAAAGATACTATGGCGATTTAATCCAAATGAACCATTGTCGATCTTTGAGTCAAATACTGTAACTTATGATCTAGCATCCAATGCATTCTTAGCCCCAAGATGTTTACGAAAAATAGCGGATGATATTAAGCATTCTAATTCAAAACTAAGCTTTATAAAAGAACATAATTTTGCTGATACACTAGAAGAAGTCTTAAAAATTAAAACTTGTTTGATGCAAATTTTTAAATTTTTTGGCATATATATTCGAAAATGGAACTTTAACAATTCAATGCTTATTGGTGATACCGACAAACTAAAAACTATTAAAATAGGAAACTTAGAAGATAATAAAACCCTTGGGCTTAATTAGAACCCTCATTTTGATATTTTATCATACTTAGTTACTCAAACCCCATTCGTCTAGGTAATTAAAAGATTATTCTCAGTACCATTTTTTCAAGTTAACCCTAGACCCTAGTGGGTCAAGTTTTTGACCCACTAGGCTTAATATCTCCATTGACTGTAAATGCTTAGATTTTAATTTAACAACATTGGAAATTACGTATCTTATGGAATGAATCTGTACCTGCATCAGTTCACACAAAACGGTCTACATTTCAAAGAGACTTAAAAAATTATATAACTTAAAATACCAAGACTTTTAATCAATGATAAGGAACTCTTAGAATTGATAGAATTCGCACATTCTTCCAAGTCAGCTTATGGCTGCTGTATCTATATTCGTTATTCAGATTCATCCGGTAATTCTCTGTGTCTTTTGCTTTGTGCAAAAACTCGTGTGGCTCCCTTAAAAATAGTCAGTATCCCAAGATTAGAACTTAGTTCAGATTTACTGTTGGCTCAATTAATGCACAAGGTGAAATTTTCTTTATATTTACATGTTAATAAAATCTTATACTTTTCTGATTCTAGTATAACACTTTCCTGGATTAATACTCTCGCCTATCTGCTAAAGGTGTTCGTAGCAAACAAAGTGGCATATAATAAATCCTTAACTAAAGCTACTAATTGGAGGTACATAATACAAAAGAAAATCCCGCTAATTTACTAAATCGTGGAATTTCCACACAGGAGTTAATAGATTCCGAAATTTGGTGGAAATATCTAACCAGCTTCAATTTATAAATATATTAAAACCTTCGTACCCTCTCCATATAAAAATCTCCAGAAGTCAAGCATAAGGTTTTAATGGTCACTTTATCTCATGTAACAGAATTTTTAGAAATTCTAAGACTCAACGACTACTCTATCTTTGAAAAACTGCAATGAATATTTGCTCATGTATTACGCTTTATTCGTCTTTGTCGTCCCAATTCTTCCAACAAGGTCTCAGGTCTTTTGACATGCAACTAACCCGCACTTGTCAACAAGAATCTTTTATAAAAGATTGGATCCTTCCAATAGCCTGTCTGCTTCAAACCCTTCTATAGATGATTCCGATATACTAAGAGTTGGAGGATCTAATTTTAAGTACGATAAAAAACATCTAGCTATTCTTTTAAAAACCATCATCTCGCTAAACTCTATGCCAAATTTAAACATATTGCCCTTCTTCATGCTGGACCTCAACTCACATTATCTGCAATTTGTGAAGAAGTCTGGCCTATAAATGGTCGAAATTTAACCAAAAAAATTGTCTATAATTCTATCCGATGCTTTCGTTTTAATGCCAAAACTGTCTGATATCAGACTTACCTAATGATCGAATACGACCTTCTCGCCCGTTTTTGGTATGTGGAACTGATTGTGTAGATCCATCTAAATTACGCAATAGAAAAACTTGCAATTATAAGGTGATATTGCTTATTTGCCTTTTTGTTCGTTTTAGCACAAAGGCTGTACACTTAGAACTGGTAGGTGACCTTACCACTGAATGCTTCATAGCCTCACTTCGTCGCTTTGTAGTACGACAAGGTATTTGTAGAAAAATATTCTCAAATTACGGTACCAACTTTTAAATTGTGTGAGTCAATGTGGCGATTGCGAAAAAACTTACATCGGTCAAACTGGTAGAAACTTTGACAAACGAATAGCAGAACATAAAAGGGCTTTCAAGAATAGAAAAACAGATTCGACATACGCACTTCACCTTCTAAATCATAATCATTCTTTTAATGGCAAATTTAAAATTCTTCACATCCAAAATAAAGGCCTTAAGCTATCTTTGTTAGAATCTATGGAAATCAACAAATTAAAAAACACAGATATAATTCTGAATGACCAACTTGAGACAAACAAAATAAATTTTGTGGAAGTTTAAAAACAAAGTTTTCAGTGTTTTATTGTTACACAAAAGATCAGAAATTTAAAATATAAGCAAAATTTATAATTATATTATTTCTTTGTAGTGAAATATGAAATAAGTAAAATATCATATTTTGATTTTATTTTTCATATATTTGTTACATTTTTTCAGGCATCTATCAATGATGAATAAATCTTCTTCTTTTTTGTTACAAAAAAGAATTTTTAAACAAAATTTTATTTTTCGCAATATAATTGTCAGAAATAAAAATTTTAAGTTCGCATTTATGACATTAAAGCTTAATTGTAATTGGTCGCTATTCTAACTTATTTATAAATTCAATTCTTTTTGTAACCCCCTCTCTGGCTCAGTGGTAAGAGCGCCTACCTTTGAAGCTAAAGGTCGCGAGTTCGAACCTCACCTGGGTGGAGAAATTTTCGTTTATTAAAAATTAATAAATGAAAATAATTTCACCGAAGGGACCGCAGACGTTCGGATACAATTAGCGTCTCTTAGCAAAGACAATGACGTCGACTTTGCTAAGTATCAAGACAATTACTCTACACACACACACTACACTCTACACTAGGTACCTGACTGTAAAAATTCACTGTACCATGCCAATGACCATTAGTTGTCGATGCATTAAACTCGATAAAAAAAAATCTTTTTGTTTTTTTCAAAATTATATTAAAATTCCAAAGAAAGATAAAAATATTTTTATAGTAATATTTTTTGAAATATGTTAGCAGCAATTTTATTAACCAAACTAATTTTATGTGGTGAGTTAACAAAAACCATTTTTTTTTTAAATTAAACTTTGTAAGATATTTTGTATTTTTTAGCAGCTCTTGATAATAATTGTAAACACAATTGAAAGCTCGAGTAAAAAATAATTAATCAATAGCCCCTTTTATTGACTCCAACTCATCCAAAACATTTATATATTTTTTCCAAACGAGTCATAAGTACCTACTTCTTTTTTCCTACTTTATATATATATATATATATATATATATATATATATATACATATATATATATATATATATATATATATATATATATATATTAATAAAGTATTCAACTAGTGAAATCCAGAGGTTTATTCGGTCAGTCAGGTTGGCAAAATAAAAAACGGAAGTCAACTACTACATAAATTTATAGAAGACGTTTCGCTTTATACTTCTAAAGCTTCATTAGTTCTCTAAAATACAAAGATGACATAGAGTTTATAAGAAATACAGATCTAATAACTTATTACTTACAACTCAATATGTAGTATTAAAGATGTTATTGTATATGTACTTAAGTTTACTCATAAATTTAGAACTATTAAAAAAAAAAAATTTAACAGGAACATGCAAAAAATAGTATTCGCAGAAACGAAGATTTACAAAAACTTTAAACGTACATTTGGCTTCATTTAGAGATGGTTCTCCAATGAAGACAAACAAAACACTGATTTATTGCAATCTATGCTAAACGACGTGACGCGATACCGAAATTTTTTCAAGGGCCATATGTTCAACAAATTCCAAGGTTTGAGACAATTATATATATATATATATATATATATATATATATATATATATATGTATAAATGTATAATAAAACCCCAAAGGTGTACAGATGAAAATGTTACATATTAAAGAAATTGGTGGATATGACTGTGTTGTTGCTACACAGTAAGATACTATATAGATAGTTCATTTACTTACAAACATGATGAGGAATTACAAAATAGGTCAATTAATGATGATGCAACAACATATCGAGAGAAAATATCTCGATTATGGTGGATAACGAAATGTCAAATAAAACGCATTTGCAATTAAAATTGTGGTTTATATTTTCTTTTGTTTAAATAGCAGTTAGTGAGATTAAGAAAAAATAATTGCTTTTTAAAAATATATTAAAGATGTCTTATATTTGTCTGCTGTGAAAGTATTGAGCTAAAAAAATGCAAAACATAGAATAGAAAGGCGACACTATTAACTTCTACAAATTTTTATGCATTGAATAATACACCTCATCCAATACCAAGTTTTCTACTAAGGATTCTTAATAATTTCCACTCCTCTTTTAGCCGCCATACATCGAGAACTGAACATATAAGACCTCCTCCAACTAAAAAAAATTTACTGAAATTATGTCATGTCCTGAGATAGGCAAAGTCTCCTTTTGGATGTTTTTGCGAAGAGTAGGTATTACAGGTTAAAACAATTAGGCTAGGGTTTTAAAAGCTTATAAGTCGTACCCGTGACAGTAACTGTACTTTAGCTTAAAAGAAGAAAACTTAAATTACTTACATTCAAGCAAAATTTAAATTAAAAAAAGTATTCAATATTGTGTGAGTATGCTTTTTAAGTCCGTGTAAATAAGAATAAACGAAAAGTTTTCTTGGATCAATTAGAAGATGTACCTTGAAATATTCCAACATATGATTCCATCATACGAGTTGTAATAGAAGGTGATTTGTATGTACAAGCTGAAGACAATGTATGTTGAAATAAACAAAATGATTAGACATGGCTACTGTTAATAGATTCTCCGTTAGAAAAGAAGTTAGTATATCACAGTTGAAGGTAGATATAAATCATTCTCAACTATTCTATTTCGTGTGGAATACGTGAAAATAGAAAAAAGTACATCCATTTAAAAAAGGGACATACATATGTAGAAAACTTTAACAAAGAGAAATAACTCAAGGCATTCTCTAAGAAAGTTAATATCAACAGAAAAGAATTCAAGGCAACTACCAATCAATGTACAAATCCGAATGGTGACGTATTAACTACAAGGAAAGATGTATTGAATCAATGGGAGAAATACTTACCAGGGCGCTTAATGTATAGGAAAAAGAAAGCATGGAAGAAAAAAGAAGTGAGATAAGTAAAACAGACAAGAACAGATAAGTGGAACAAAAACAAATCACTAGGAATATATCATCTACCGGCTAAAATATATAAATAAGGTGACCACTATACCATAGGCTACAAAAATCACTCCCTACTGATTGAATTAGGGCGAGCGCCCACCAAAGTGGCGTGGCAAGTAGCACGTAGCAAGTAGCACGCATCTAGCATGTTTCTTAAAATGTAACCAATGAAAACGAATGATTAGAATGAATAAGGTCACTGTCATTTTGGTGTGCCCCGAATCATTCGTTTTCATTGGTTACATTTTAAGAAACATGCTAGACGCGTGCTACTTGCCACTTGCTACGTGCCACGCCACTTTGGTGGGCGCTCTCACTTATTGAAATAAATTGCAACATACACCAAAAAGGAAATAGCTTTGAATGCTCTAACCACAGATACATAGCTCTTCAAAATTCATTTTAACAGGAATTTAACAGGAAACAGGAACATGCAAAAAATAGTATTCGCAGAAACGAAGATTTACAAAAACTTTAAACGTACATTTGGCTTCATTTAGAGATGGTTCTCCAATGAAGACAAACAAAACACTGATTTATTGCAATCTATGCTAAACGACGTGACGCGATACCGAAATTTTTTCAAGGGCCATATGTTCAACAAATTCCAAGGTTTGAGACAATTATATATATATATATATATATATATATATATATATATATATATATATATATATATATGTATAAATGTATATATATATATATATATATATATATATATATATATATATATATATATATATATATGTATAAATGTATAATAAAACCCCAAAGGTGTACAGATGAAAATGTTACATATTAAAGAAATTGGTGGATATGACTGTGTTGTTGCTACACAGTAAGATACTATATAGATAGTTCATTTACTTACAAACATGATGAGGAATTACAAAATAGGTCAATTAATGATGATGCAACAACATATCGAGAGAAAATATCTCGATTATGGTGGATAACGAAATGTCAAATAAAACGCATTTGCAATTAAAATTGTGGTTTATATTTTCTTTTGTTTAAATAGCAGTTAGTGAGATTAAGAAAAAATAATTGCTTTTTAAAAATATATTAAAGATGTCTTATATTTGTCTGCTGTGAAAGTATTGAGCTAAAAAAATGCAAAACATAGAATAGAAAGGCGACACTATTAACTTCTACAAATTTTTATGCATTGAATAATACACCTCATCCAATACCAAGTTTTCTACTAAGGATTCTTAATAATTTCCACTCCTCTTTTAGCCGCCATACATCGAGAACTGAACATATAAGACCTCCTCCAACTAAAAAAAATTTACTGAAATTATGTCATGTCCTGAGATAGGCAAAGTCTCCTTTTGGATGTTTTTGCGAAGAGTAGGTATTACAGGTTAAAACAATTAGGCTAGGGTTTTAAAAGCTTATAAGTCGTACCCGTGACAGTAACTGTACTTTAGCTTAAAAGAAGAAAACTTAAATTACTTACATTCAAGCAAAATTTAAATTAAAAAAAGTATTCAATATTGTGTGAGTATGCTTTTTAAGTCCGTGTAAATAAGAATAAACGAAAAGTTTTCTTGGATCAATTAGAAGATGTACCTTGAAATATTCCAACATATGATTCCATCATACGAGTTGTAATAGAAGGTGATTTGTATGTACAAGCTGAAGACAATGTATGTTGAAATAAACAAAATGATTAGACATGGCTACTGTTAATAGATTCTCCGTTAGAAAAGAAGTTAGTATATCACAGTTGAAGGTAGATATAAATCATTCTCAACTATTCTATTTCGTGTGGAATACGTGAAAATAGAAAAAAGTACATCCATTTAAAAAAGGGACATACATATGTAGAAAACTTTAACAAAGAGAAATAACTCAAGGCATTCTCTAAGAAAGTTAATATCAACAGAAAAGAATTCAAGGCAACTACCAATCAATGTACAAATCCGAATGGTGACGTATTAACTACAAGGAAAGATGTATTGAATCAATGGGAGAAATACTTACCAGGGCGCTTAATGTATAGGAAAAAGAAAGCATGGAAGAAAAAAGAAGTGAGATAAGTGAAACAGACAAGAACAGATAAGTGGAACAAAAACAAATCACTAGGAATATATCATCTACCGCCTAAAATATATAAATAAGGTGACCACTATACCATAGGCTACAAAAATCACTCCCTACTGATTGAATTAGGGCGAGCGCCCACCAAAGTGGCGTGGCAAGTAGCACGTAGCAAGTAGCACGCATCTAGCATGTTTCTTAAAATGTAACCAATGAAAACGAATGATTAGAATGAATAAGGTCACTGTCATTTTGGTGTGCCCCGAATCATTCGTTTTCATGGGTTACATTTTAAGAAACATGCTAGACGCGTGCTACTTGCCACTTGCTACGTGCCACGCCACTTTGGTGGGCGCTCTCACTTATTGAAATAAATTGCAACATACACCAAAAAGGAAATAGCTTTGAATGCTCTAACCACAGATACATAGCTCTTCAAAATTCAGCATATAAAATTTTCCCTTTAACTATGCCATCGTGTATGCAGATCACTTACTAGGAAAATAAGAAGCTGATTGCAGAGACAGTAAATTGGTAATTCATCAGATTGCAACCGAGACAAATCTTAGAAAAAACACTGAAATATGGCATAGATACCCATCACATATTTATAGACTACAAGGCAGTCTACAACTCTGTAAATAGAAGACAAATGTTCAGAGCAATGTAAGAGCTAGAAGTACCATATTGGTTGGTAAATTTAATAAAACTAACTCCTAAAAATGTTAAATGTAGAGTAAGAATCCAGGGAAACTGTCTGAACCTTTAAATAACCGGCTGCGTCAGAGAGTCTGGATATGGAAAAAGTAATACTTCTTTGTATTCTTCTTCCTCTTTACAAGCAATAATGCTTTTTCACTGGCGGATTAATACCTCTATGAAAGGTTCTCACTTCATGTTTTGCGCGGTCGTCCGATACTTTTTTGCCGATTTACGACTTATCTCTTGAGATTTGACGACACGGGTCTTCTCCATTCTGCTTACTTGGTTATTCCTTTCTTTTTTCTATTTTGTGTCCTATAATTTATAAAGTGTATGTTATATTTTCTTTAAATTTCTTGACTTGTCTTTAGATTTTTCTTTTTATAACCGAAAATAATCGTAGAAAAAGTATAGTACACAACTTGAGTTGTAAGCTTATTATATGCTTGTAAAATTACTGCGCTCGCCGCTACGCGGCTCGCGCACAACTTTTTTACTCGCATGTAATAAGCTTCTTACAACTCTCGTTATGTAATATACTATTATTGTGTATAGCTAAAATATAAAAAAGGTAGATACCTATAAAACTGAGAAATGCAGCCAAGCATATTTTAATGTCTACCAAAAATTAACAAACATTTTTAAAAATTGGGATTAAAAAAATAAACTACATGAAACCTAAGTAATTTTTTGTTTTTTCATATTGCAGAACATTGCAGTGGCACCAATTTATGTACTCGATAAATTATGTTTATAAATAGTCCAACTTTATTTAACAATTAGCTTTAGATTTGATTAACATTAACTAATACTAAACAAAACTTTACAAATTACGTTGATGTAGGGCCTAGTTATATATTCAGGACTTTAGGATAAAAATTCAGGATTCAGGATAAAAACACTTTATCCTAAAAGTCCTGAAAAAAAACACATAAAAGCTGTTCTACACTATACTGAATTATTTTTGATTTTTTTTGTGGTTATACCTACACCTGTCTTCATAAGCAGGTGCGATCAGTGCAATATGAAGGAATATCTTTTTAAGAAATAATTTTTATTAAGAACAAACTCAAGACAAATGAAGAACCGCTAATGTATGGTTATTCTTTAGTTCACCAGTTAACAATCTCATTATAAAATACTTGATGGTTTTTCAGAACATGTTTTAAACCGAGTTTGATAGAAATCTTGCTTTTATAGATATTATTTAACAGCAGATATCGATACCAATATTAACGATTTTAATGATGGTATTAAAATAGCTGTAAGCTTTTTTTCTTGTCTATAGAGAGTCTATTAGTTAAGAATATTCTTTTAATACCATATGTGGTTCTTGATTTTTCCATTACAGTGAATTTTCTACAATTTCCTGCAATAAGATCTACACATGTATATCTACATCTAAAATTTAGGAGAGATATGGTTATTTCCCCTCCAAATTTCGTGTTGATCCTATTTTTATGAGGTATTACAGAAAACTGTTCTATCTTAATTATTACAAAGGGTAGTACAATTTTATATTACATATTTTATTTATATAAATTTATTATTAATATTTATGTATTTTATTATAAGTTTTATAAAATTTAATTTTAATTAAATTTATTCATATATTATACTCTTACAAGTCAAGTTATATATGTGTAGAAATGACGCAGCTCCCAACAGAAGGAATACTTATTGCATAGCTTGCTTTAGCTACGATTTTTTAGCTTTTTATGGCTCGATTTGCTATGAAGCTTTTGTTATTTTAAAGTACCAAAAGTCTCATAGGAAAATATTTAGTTTTATTTGTGTTTTGATTTAGAATTGAATATCGAAAGGTCAAAAATTTCTAATATACTTGTGCTTTATTCCCAGGAAATATAATTAAATTCTACATCTATAAGTTAAAGAAGACTTCCCAGACTAAAGTCTTCATTTTTGATCTGTTACTGAAATTTAATTTCTATAGTAGTTTTTATTAAAAAAAAACCAGACTTTACCTTCAGCATGTTATAAGTGCAAAAAAACCATATTTTTTAGGACTTTGAAAATCTAAATAAACAATCTATAATATTGATCGACTAATTATGGACAGTTGTAGATAAAAGGAACTAGATTACTATTAATTAATAATTAGCAATTAAGCATTAACCTTCAGATATAAGATTGAGGTCAATATCGTTAATGTAAAAAATATATAAAGTATATCTCGCTTTGATTTTATGGGCTGGTGACCCCAAGGGAGTCGCCAAATATATTTATTTGATCTCTACAATAACCTCGTTTCTTCTCGTCTCGTCTATGAAAGATTAATTAAAAGTATGATTCATTATTTAATATTATTTGAATATTAAAAAGGTAAGACAAAAAACTAAAATAAAATATTAATAAAATATTCTTTCAAGCTTAAGTTTGTCACACATTACAGCTTACTATTTTATCGATTTAGTTGATCCCATTTACTTGTCTATATATAATTACATAATTATCTATTGATATTTTAAATATAGACTTGTCCTATTCGTATTCATTTTCGTATCCGTTTTTTTCACCTTGTCATCACTTTTTCTCATTTGGGAAAGAATTCTTGATACTATTGCAGTATATTATCTCCAACGTCTAATCCGTCCGCTTTCAACCTTTCCTAATGTTCAGCCCATCTCCAATTTAGTTTTATATAGTGCTTCATTTTGTGAAATTGTATTCTCCTCAGTCCATCGTATAGGTGGTCTACCGACGCCTCTCTTGTCCTTCCTTGGTCTCCATTCCAATAACTACTTTTTCCATTGCCCTTCTGTCATTCTAGCTAATTGTCCTGACCGTCTTAATTTTGGTCTGGCTATCATTTCGATAACTTTAGTCACCTTGGTTGTTCTCCTGATATATCCGTCTTTTATTTTGTTGGCAAGAGGTATTCCTAACATGGATCGCTCTGTGTGACCTTCAGTTTGGTCACCGAAGTTTTTGTTAAGATAATTATTTCGTAGATAAGTAGTGCGAAGAATATCGAACAATCAGCCCAATGAGCCATATGTTAAAACTGTTTCTTAGAGTCATCCATGGAAGAATTTATAAGAAGTGCGAGGAACAAATATCGGACAGACAGTTCGGCTTTATTAACACAGTGGGTACCAGACAGGCACTTTTCGGAGTACAGGTACTGATTCAAAGATGCAGGGACGTTAACTGTGACGTATACGCGTGCTTGATCGACTATGAAAAGGCATTTGACAGAGTTCAACATCAAAAGATGATAAACATTTTAAAAGAGGCAGACCTGGATGACAAAGACCTCAGAATAATTTCAGAACTCTACTGGAATCAGACCGCATACATGAAAATTAACGGAGAAGAAACAGATCATATAAAAATATTACGTGGAGTTAGACAGGGATGTATCCTATCGCCGTTGATATTTAATACGTACTCAGAAAAAATTTTTAACGAGGCTCTTTACGGAATAGACGAAGGCATTCTTCTAAATGGTGAAAGAGTAAACAATGTTAGATATGCCGACGACACCATGGTGATAGGAAATAGTTTAGAGGGACTTCAGAGGCTAATGGACAGAATAAACGAGTACAGTCAACAGTACGGACTAAACATTAATACCCACAAAACGAAACAAATGATTATCAGCAAGGAGAATATAAACGGGGCTCATCTATACATTAATGGGACGCAGATAGAGCGAGTAAAACAGTATTGTTACCTGGGAACTATTATTAACGAACAGTGGAGCAATTTACAGGAAATAAAGTGCCGCATAGGAAAGGAAAGAACGGTCTTTAACAAAATGAGCGCCATCTTCAAAAGTCACAACATATCCCTTGATACAAAAATGAGACATTTGAGATGCTATGTTTTCTCTGTGTTGTTGTACGGGGCGGAGGCATGGACGCTTACCGACACCACTACTTAAAAACTTGAAGCATTTGGGATGTGGCTTTATAAAAGAATGCTGATAATATTATGGACAACAAGGATCACGAACAAGGAAGTTCTAGGAAAAATGAAGAAGGAACCAGAGATTGTGTTTACGATCAAACGTATAAAATTGCAATATGTGGGACATGTTATGAGAAATCAGCACCGTTACTCCCTGCTACAGTCTATATTGCAAGGTAAAGTCAAAGGTAAGCGACGACCCGGTAGAAGGAGAATATCATGGCTGCGGAATTTAAGAACATGGTTTAAGAAAACCTTAACGGAGCTGTTTCGAGACGCAGCGAGCAAGGTTATGATTGCCAATATAATTTCCAACATCCGAAACGGATAGGAACCAGAAGAAGAAGAAGAAAAGCAGGTTTTAGCCCGTATTAAAAAGTTTAGGTGACATTAAGTCTCCTTGTCTAATTTTATGCAATTATCATTGGTATGTAATTTGACAATTTGACTAATTTGACGATTAGTCGGTCAGATAGCTCAGCGGGCTGTGCGGCTGCCTCTCATTCGCTTCACTGTCGAATGGTTCAGTGGATGTGGGATCGTGGGATCGAGCCCCAGCTCGGTGTACAGAAAACAAAAAGTCTAACGCAGCAGTTTAAAATTCTGGATGAATCTGCGGCTTAGACTAGAATATGCTGGGATCTGATCTGCCTATGGTGGAGCAGTACGGCAAGAGATAAGGGCTTGCGGCTCGGTGATACTCCTCCATAGATCCCTACCGGACGGGCGTAACGCCTAAAAAACCGGATATATATATATATATATATATATATATATATATATATATATATATATATATATATTTGTAATTTGACAACAGTTGTTGCCTGTAGGTATATATTTTATATTAATTTTATTTTTAGGTTTTTAAGCCAACATGTTTTTCTTCTCCCTTGTCCTCTCTTTCTAAATACCTTGCTATAAAGAATGAGTTGCAATATGCCATATCTGTGTTCATTGCTCATGGCCTCTACGTAGGACCTCAATATTAGTTACACGATCCTTCCATGAAATTCGTAAGATACACCTGTAACACCACATCTCAAAGGCCTTGAGCTTTCCTAAAGAAGCTTCCAAGAGCGTCCATGCCTCTACTCCGTATAATAATGTAGAAACTATATAGCATCTGATGATAGAGATTTTGGTACCAAGTAGTAAATGACGTCGTAAAAGAGACTTTATCTTTACGAACGCTGATCTTACTTTCCCTATGCATTGTTTTATTTCAGTAGAGTATACCCATTGACTATTTATGTTAGTACCAAGACATGTGTAGCTGTTTACCCTATCAATTGGCTGCTGGTTTACTAAAAGTTGTGTATTTATTATTTCGCGCTTACTAACTTTCATATACTCTGCTTTTTTTTACCCATCAGTTATGAGCGACATTATTGTTTGTAAACTATCAAGGCTATCTACAAAAACTACTGCGTCGTCAGCATATCCTATGTTGTTTAGATGCAATTTGTTTACTAAGACGGCTTTCTCTAGTTGTCCCAGTGCTTATTCGAAGGTACGCTCCGAGTACATGTTAAATAGCACTGGAGACAGAATGCATTCTTGTCTCACTCTATCTATGGAGATTGTCTCTGTCAACTGGTTAGGTTTTAACTGGTATCCACTTTAATGTTGACAGTTTGGTTGTAATATGAATTATATATAATTCCCAAATCTCTATCCAATCCCACTTCATTCAAGATGGATGAGCCTGTCATGTTTTACTCTTTTAAATGTCTTTTTGTAGTCCATAAAACAAATATATACATCACAGTTGACATCCCTGCACCTCTGAATAAGCACTTGTATAGCGAATAAAGCTTTTCGGGTGCCTAAGGTATCGCAAAATCAAAATTGTGTCCATGAAGTTGTTTTTGCATTTTTTACATATTATGTTATGTATCACTTTTAAAAATGTTTAAAGTAAGTGGCTCATTAGGCTAATTATTCTGTAGTCTTCGCATGTTTTTCCATTTAATTTTTTTGGTATAGTTACGAAGGTCGGCTTTAACCAGCTTTGGGGAATCTTTCCAGTTATATATATATATATATATATATATATATATATATATATATATATATATATATATATATATATATATATATATATATATATATATATATATATATATATATATATATTGTTAAATATAGTCGTTATCCATTGTATTCCTTGTTCGCCCATAAGTTTTAGGAATTCTGTATACAATTTGTCAGGCCCTACAGCTTTACCATCAGTTTTTCTAATAGCTGCATGTCTTCAATGGCAATCTGCCTTTCATCTGCAAATGTTGCTTCCACAATTTTTTTCCGAGTTTCATAAAATAAGTGTATAATTATTCATATATGTACATTAATCAAACCAACATACAAATGACATATATATTGACAATATAGTTATTTTAACAAAATTTTTTTTGAAAAATTGTAATATTTATATGTGTAATGGTTCGTTTCATAAAGTTAAACTTAAACTGTAGTCTCACGACTAGTAAGTAAGACAATTATCAATTATAACTAGATACTTTTATATTTCTTTGTTAACAGATGTCTTGAAAAAGAATAAGAATAAATTTGAAAGCTTGACAGTAAGTGGAAGAGTTTTCTTTGTCTTGTGGGATGCAGGCTGACTGCATCCTCAAGAATTACCACTTGACATATATACAGTAATGTTTGTATTTTGAAAATTATTTCCGAATTGGAAATTAAAACGTTAACAAGCGTATTTTAAACTTCAATTGTCGCTTATTCTCACTGAAATAGTAATTCTATTTTTTGTGTTGTTTTTTGGTCTTCTGTATAGGTATATACATACGTATACATATATTGGAATGTACAATTTGACTTTTCTTAGAGGGGGTTCCAGTTTTTCAACAAATCGATACTACCTACAAATTTACAAAAATTAAATAAAACAATGTAGTCATAAACTGTTTTATAACATTTAAAAAGTTTTCAAAAATTGTCTTACTATTTTCTTATAAATGGTGTTTATATATATTGCCAAAAGGAAAATAATATTTGTTCCTCTGTGAGATATATAACAATTATTTTAATTTTAGGAAATAATGTATATATCTCCTTACAAATACATTAGTTAATATCACTTTAACATTTTAGGTAATAACAATAGCATACATTGAAAGCTAATCCTAAATAAATGGATGCAGAAGTGTTAAATGACCCCAGTTTTAATAATAAAAGATAAGTCAAGGTTTCATTTAAATCGTTGCATTAGTCATATTGTACAGCTAAGTGCACATTTTTTAACTTTTCGCGATTACTAGGTCATCGCTATGCAATTTTTATTAAGTAGAAGGTAATAAACTAGATAAAGGTTAAATAAAAAGTTGCGTTGATTTAATTTCATCTTGTTGGCACGAGGATACTTTTTATCATAATTTTATTCATTGGCAGTAGATTAAATCTTTAACGTAGAATTTATCATTCTACTACATATTAAAATTAGACAGTAGGTAATACCTACTTACAAATTATTTTTAAATATATATTCATTTTTCTAGATATATATTCAGTTTTATAAATTACCAACGAACACCTTGGTACAATAAATATGATTACAGCCTTAGAGTATAACCATTATCAGTATAATGAAGTTTGGTCACGCATGTTATCTTACACATTTGCATAAGATCAAATTATTCCAGAGCAATCTTTGCGAGTTGAGTCTACTAAACTGTTCAAAAAAGTTTTGCTATTATAAACCAAAAGCCCATATATTGTATCTGCTGGATTTCGGTAGAAAAGATATATAGAGTTTTTTATTGTCATTCGTTAAAACAGCGAAAATTAAGTTATAATAGTATCTCTGTTTTACTTCTTTTTTGTTTACTTAATGTTCATACCTATACCATTCGAGGTGCACCTTATGTTGTAAATAAAATGATGTGATCGACCAATGGGTGAGAAGATCGCACCCATGTTTAAATTCTTTTTTCTAAAATGTAAGAAAATAACAGATTATAGCTGCACCGGAGTTCCCTCTAATGCCAAACAAATCAACCTTATCTTATTCGATATATCTAATTTATTATGTTTTAAAATTGGCCAACATACCAACAATTAGTAGACTTCCCTCAATAAAAAGGAAGTCTTAACACAGCTTCCATATTCTCCTCTACAGCGGTTTTGTCTTCCCAACAGTTTTTATTAAAAGATTTGTTGATAGCTGCAGGGCTTCGATATGAAAAAGAAAACCATTTGGTCGAAATCTATTAGTAGTCTATACATTTTTAAATATGAAAATAGGCGTAAAGCGACTTCTTATTGGGTTACTTGCTCTTATAATCAGAAAAATACCTTCAGTACGACCATTAACGCATGTAATATTTCTAAAATCCTTTTTAAAAGAATGTATTTATATTTTAGAACAAGTGACAAAATTAGTATCCCGTTATTAAAACAAACGGTTAGCAACTATAAAATAAAACAATTTGCAAAAGTAAAACAACGACTCTGACAAATATATTCGATCATAAAAGCAACTTTGAAATATATATACACGATATCGATATTTCAAGGTATAGAAAATTAAATTTTTTAAAACGTTATTCTAATAACTTTGTATCTATAAAATTGAAGGTTTTGACAAAACATAAATCTTAAAACACACTTAAAAATTTAAATAGCAATTATAAAAAAAATACTTTATATTTTTAGGTTATACTTTTCTTGGTATTATGGAGCTTTGTCACAAGAATGAGCGTTACTTTATAATTTTCGACAATAATGATTTGAGATAGGTAAAATAATTTTTACTCCTAATACAATAACTTGGCTTGGTCATTTATAAATAATATCATATAATCGAGCTATAAAAGTAATCCAGAGATGAAAACCCCAAGGAAATAGGACAAGAGGAAGGCCCCGTAAAAGACGGATAGACGATTTTGAGAAAGACCTTAAAACTATGTAATGGCGAAGGAAAGTCAAAGCCGAATTAAACAATAACCGAAAAAATGATAGTTTACAATCACGGGACCGTTTTATAATATTGTAAAAAAAATACTGGGCTCTGACTTTGTACTGTTGCTGCTGCTTTTATCTATGTTATACGAATAAGACAAATGATTTATTAAATAAATTACTTACTAAATAAATTAAATAAATCAATAGTGTTATTATTGTTAGAATACTGTCCATTGTATCCGCTATACCCCCGCATCGACACCGTCGATCATGAAAGTCGTTTCAAGTTGCAAAACTCTTTCCTTGATCGAAAATTAATTACTTGTTTTATTTACTGTTTTAAATTCGTCTACGTCAATCCAAAACTCTTGCTGCTGTACCAGTATTAAATCTCTCTCTTGAAACTTAATCTTTTTTTTTCGTCTTTATATCATCTAATTTAATGCACTATTAATCTAAATGAACCAGATCTAAATTTCCCTTAACAACGGTTTAAGCAATATAAGTATTGTTTAAACGGTTATTAATGTCGGTACCATACCCGATCAAGTAAACAATAATAGTCAGATGAAAACTTAAACTACATATATAAAAAAAAAATTATAAATAGTGTAGATAAGTTTAGATATCTATTACAGTGGGTAATAAATATCTAAACAAAGTTACTAAGAGCCCGTTCTCACTATGACGGACCGTCTGTTTTCTCGGCCCGTCTGAAGAGACGGATATGCCAGTGACAATACAATTTATATGACACTATTTACATTAAGACGGTTCCGAGAAAAAGGACGGAACCCAGTTTTTAGACGGGCGTTTTGCCACTGCACAGAGCCGTCTAAACGCTCGGATCGGATGTAATGTGAACGGGTCTGCCGATCAGACGGCACCGATGTACTTTTCTTCTTAACCCCCGGTTCCCGCGAATTACCATGCAAACATCATTTCGGCTTCAATAATGGAGTTAGATACGTCTGCATTGATATCGCTTATCGAAAATAAAACTGTCTTGTGGGACAAAACGTCAGAAGGATATAAAGATAAAAACTTAAGATTAGCAGCATGGCGCGAAATATGTACAATATTAAATCCTGAGTTTGAACAACTTGAAGAAAAAGAAAGAAAAGAGTTTGGTGAGTTTGTTTAAATTTTTTATTTACTATTTTTTATTTACTAAGTAGGTAGGTATACGATGAAAGCACATTCTTCTTGACATGAATATAGGTACTTATTCTATTTTTTTAGAAATTTGTGAGCTATAAGTTAATCAATGTATAGAAACATTTTTGTTTAAAGTGACATAAAGGTTATTTTTTTTAGTAGATATAAAAAAAACTACCTGTATTTCGATTTCTGTTAAAACTTTTATTTTGCCAAGATCTAGGGATGTACAAATTTTCGTTAGAACACTGTGTAAGTATATAAATAATATCTAGATAAAAACATATTCACACAGCTGCTTCCTGCCAAGGTATTGAACCAATATCAGACACGAAGTAATCGGCAAGTGCTGTTCGAATCATATTCGCATTAGGACCACCTCTACTTTGTATATTGGGATGTGTTATTTCAGCTTTTTCTGTAGAAATTGGGTTTTGGTTATGCTCTAAATTAATGCCGTCTTTATCTCTAACAAAGTTATGTAAAAGCTTCTATGACGTCGATCGCCGTTTCTATTTGAAGATCTATCGGCCGATGCAGTATTCTCCATTTGTTGGCTAGAATACCAAAGGCGCATTCAACATATCTTCTAGCGCGGCTCAATCGATATTTAAAAATTTTTTTCTTATGATCTAAATGTGTACCTCCATAAGGTCTTAAAAAATTTGATGTCAAACCAAAGCCTTCGTCGCCAATAAGTACAAACGGTAATTCATCATATGTATTTTCATGTACAGGTCTAGGCTTTTGTATATTTAATGAACCATCATTTAACTTTTGCCAAAACGTACTATTCTTTAGTATCGTAGAATCACATTCCTTCCCATATGAACCCACACTTATATAGTTGAATCGGTATTCTGAATCGACCACAGCAAGTAATACAAAAGAGAAATACTCTTTGTAATTAAAGAACATAGAACCACTATTGCTTGGTTTTATATTTCGAATGTGTTTTTCGTCGACGGCTCCAAGGCAATGAGGAAAGTTAGCTTTTGTTTCAAATCCGTTTGCAATGGCTTCCCATTCTCTCTCCGAATCAAAAAACTTCATGAAATCTGTGTGTAATCTGTTCCAAATAATGGCGCTCATTTCTTTTATTATTTTACTAATAGTGGAAACTCCTACCCTATACGAGTGGTGGAGTTCCCTAAACGAACAGCCAGATGCAAAATATCTAAAAAAAATAATCTCAATAAGAATAACTTATTATTATGTATTAATTTGTTTGCAGGAAAATTTGTCTCGGATAAATGAAGATCTGGATCTGCCGCTAAAAGGTCCCGAAATTATGTGCACGAAGAGCAATTGATATTTTTAAAAAAGGTTTATGAGCCGAGACCCACCGAAGAGTCAATTCAAACGTCAAGCACCGTACCGAGCACCGAAGAAAATGTAGAAAATTGTTCGAGTAGTAATAAAAAGTTTTGTACAATAACTCGTAGGAGTACGAAAGACAAAGAGATCGATGACAAGATGGCTAAATATCTGGACTCTAGGATGACACAGGCAAAAGAAAATCCTAATTTATTATTTTTCAAAGGAATCTTTGGAGTTTTAAGCAGGAGTCTTAGCTCTGATACAGAAAATTAAAGGCCGAAATAGAGTAGGTTACCAAACATATGACTTTTAAAACACTGGCTGGCAAGATCAATATCGTGGATACTATACACAAAATCCAGTTAACCAGCAGCCGACAGCTTTCATACCATCACCGTCGCCCACCTCTCAAACGTCTTATCAAGCCAACCAGCAGTCGACAAATTTCATACAATCTCCATCACCAACCACTCAATCATCGTATTATTCTCAACGGATTCCACCTTCACTAACAACATCTACTGTACAATCACCAAACTCACAGGACTTGGACATAGATTTTGAAGGACTTTAGTCATTTACTAATGTACTAACTTTCGACGGAGAAAGGCTCATAACTTTTTTCAATAAAAAGTTAATTTCAAAAATTTACTTTGTGTTTCATTTAACCACTGCTTGTAAAATTTATTTTGTTAATTTAAAACAATGTAAACAAAGCAATCTAAAGAATTAGTTTTAGAATTAAACAAAAAAAAATTACCTTAAACATATGGACAGTCTTTGTTGTGGACAAATGCACTCTCTGAATCGTGTGTTTTGTACTAATATGTCCATTGCAATTCGTCCAAAGAGATCATTAAAAGCAGAAATAGACATTCGGAAGTAGTTAAAAAACTTTGTTTAATCATTTCTTAATTCACCCATTAATGTTTCAAATGTTCCCGCTAAAAATCTTTCTCGTAGAATAGGATGCATCCAATGTTTTCCTTTACGTCTTCTTCTTCTTCTTCTTCTTCTTCTTCTTTGTCTTAAATACCACCACAGCAGTGGAATATCCTCGTCGTCCATCGTATACCGTGTACGAAGATTGAACTACAATCCGACCGGTGCATGCTAACGTCTTCCGTCTAAACAGACGGCCCGTCGTAAGTGAGAACACTCACGCCCGGCTGCCGTCTTTCGTCTAAACAGTCGGTCCGTCATAATGAGAACGGGGCCTAAGAGAAACAAAGTAGGTGTGTACAAATGCAAGAGGTAAATAAATATAAAAAAGCAAAATAAAAGATGCCAAAAAAATACGGAATAATAAACAATGTACACTACGTACAAAAAAGTAAAAAATATATAACAGAAATTTTCTGGAACTGTTGTCTTGTAGCACATCTAAGTTAAATATTAAGTTTATATGCGATTAAGCCACAACTGACTGTAATAAAAATGTTGTTTTATAATTATGGGTGTAACTCTTACTTAAATTATTTGAAAGAAAACGTGCCCAATCTCCCAGCAAAACTTTATCCAGCGCCAGTTATAACTAGATGGAACTCTTGATTCTCAGCAATGACGTATTAAGTGACATATTCAATACATCACTTACTCAATTGTTTGATGCGTGGGAGAATGAAAATTCTAGTATTAAATTTCTCAAAGACAATGACGTCAAAGAAACTTTCAGACGTAAACTAGAAATTCTAATGACCTTCTCCACCGAGTTCTCTCCAAAATTAATGAAATTAATAGACGATTTGGAAGGAGCCAGTTATCCATTCGCCCATATTTTATGGAACAAATTAGAGGACTTAAAATCGTCACTTGAACACCATCGCCAAAGTTATTTGGTTGTAAGGGATTACTCACTCAAAACGAAGAAATCGGTGATACACTGAAGAAAATGCTTATAAAAGCAAACGACAAGGCCTTTAATAAACTAACTCTCCATATGACTTTACAAGACACAAACAAAGCTTTCTTACACATTGAACAGTTATTTAACCCATTTATAGCTGCAAGTTTTCCTGTTAATCCGAGTGTACTCTTAGAAAGCTTTCCAGCTTTCCTAAAATTCCTTTTTTTAGAACAATGACATAATTGGAGTACATAGATGGATATACTTACTTTCATAGATTAATCCTTCAATCGATACGAAGGACGAAGATCCCAATGTGAATGATATTTTGCTTGCTAGACAGTGCAGTTTTCCGTCATTTACTTAAGCAGCATTACAAAACGATTCTCCGTTAAATATATTATTGTAGTGACAGCTTGTAAAGAGTCGAATTTTGTAAATATAAAAAAAGTAAATGCGAAATTCATGTTTTTTATTTGAGAAAATTCCATATCCCTATTTATAATTTTTATTTGAGAACCAATTTTATATTTACCCCAAACCAGTATTTATCCCAAAAACCGTTTACAACTTTTGGTTCTCATAACATATGTTACTATTTTTTTAAATATATTTTTTGCATACGTCAAATAAAAATTATCGAATGTAATTTTTTATTATAGTCAATTTTGGTTTAATCCCATATACACATAATATTTAAGAAAAGAGGAACTCAGAAGGAAAATCAGATCATTTACTTAGGATACAAATGGAAAAATAATCAACAATACCTAGTTATTTGCAGACAACAAACAACATTCTGCAGATAAAACTTATATATAAACTAATATATTAGAAGAAGTAAAAGTGGAAAACAAGCGGATCCTCTGAAATCCTTAAGGAACTAATAACACTCATGAACGAAAAGACTCTCGTATAGAGAATAACTATATTTGCTAAATATATTTTATAGTTTTTTGAAAAAAATTGTATCCGTATTTTTGAAAAGCTGGAACTTGATATTAGCGATATACAGACAAAATTCAGAAAATTGATAGGCATTAGGAATTCTCTGTTTGCTTTCAATTTAAGTACCCAAGAATGCGTGGGTGTTAATCAAGAGATATACGTGTGTTTTATATACTTTGAGACATATTCTTAAGAGTAAAAGCATTCCTTATAAATTTTTGTGAATAATTATTAATTAACAACACATCAAAGAGCAAAAATACTACGTCAAATATCAGATGACGTAAGGAAAGGAGACTGGGATATAATCTAGTCGCCACTGCTGTTTAATGTATATGGTTGCCAAGAAGCTCTGTCAAATGCAAATCAAATAGTAATCGTGAATGACAAATAAAATTGTGCTATTGGCAAAAACTTTAAAAGTTCCTTAAATTGTACTAGAAATTTGAAATAGAAAACAAAAACCTTTGATCCTACGGGAATATGTACAAAAATACCTTAGTTTAGTTAAATTGAGTTGCACCTTAGATTTTATAGTAATGTTTAAACGTTGTATATAATTAGAATTTAAATATGCCTCAACTGGAAAAGTTATGGAAAAATTAGGAAAAATCTTTATAAACTACAAGTATTTTTAACCCTTAACTTGACGGTGTGCACTCCAGGATACGTTATTTATTAAATTATACTTCCTCTACATAAACTAAGTTTGCCGCAAGATTTTAAACGTACCCTCTCCCTATAGCATTCGGCTAACCAACAAATTAATTTGAATGCCATACAAAGAGTTTTGCCACAATCAGAGAGTGTTTTATGTAGACGTGCACAAAGTGCTAATTTGTGTAATTCGGTAAGTAAATTAATTTTTTATATGTTAATAGTTATTGTATGGATTGGCAAACTATAATTATAGTTAATTGGGTCTTCAGAAAATAATCGTATAAAATAATATTTGCAATTTGTCTATAAGCAAACAGATAGGATCACTTTGAAAAATAGTATCTAGGAAGACACATTGCCAGTTAAGCGACAATTTAGTTAGTATCCTCGGGGGTACATTGCCAGGTACTGGAGAAAATTGAATAAGTATCTTTCTGGATACATTACCCGGTATACGGACAAATACTAAATGTATCTTATTAGATACTTTGCCCATTAGAGGATTAACAGAAAAGTGATAAAAACATTTGGTATATTATGCTTGTAATGATTTGTTGTATAATTTGCGTTGTTATTTTCCTTGTGGATTTTTGATTTATTGTATGTACTCCAAAAGCTTGTGAATCAAATGCAATTATTGTTTATCTTCATATATATATATATATATAATATATATATATATATATATATATATATATATGTATATATATATATATATATATATGTATATATATATATATATATATATATATATATATATATGTATATATATATATATATAGGTATATATATATATATAATATATATATATATATATATATATATATATATATATATATATATATATATATATATATATATATATATTGGATTTGAAATTTGCGCGGGAGCTATATGTGATTTCAGTTGTTTTCCGGGTTTGACATAGTTTTGGTTTTTCCAAAAACCATTATTTGGACGACGTTTCGGCAAGGTCACACTTGCCATTGTCAAGTCAGATTAGTTCTGCTTCTACTTGATGTTTCAGGAGAACTGAAAAGTTCTCAGTTCCAGTTCTCCTGAAACATCAAGACGAAGCCGAACTAATCTGACGTGACAATGGCAAGTGTGACCTTGCCGAAACGTCGTCAAAACAATGGTTTTTCTAAAAACTAAAACTATTTAACGCGGAGTCAAACCCGGAAAACAACTGAAATCATATATATATATATATATATATATATATATATATATATATATATATATATATATATATATACAGGGTGGTCCTTAAGTAATTGCACAAAAAGAAACCGTAGATTCTACACTTCAAAATATTACGATCTAAGCTAAATTGCTTTTATAACATATTGATATTAAAAGAGATAAGGAGTTTTAAAGCGGAAATTTAAAATTTTAATTTTCGCTATAATTTTCATATTTGTGAACATTTATGTATAAAAATTCATAACTGAGTACTATTGAATATCAGGAATTATAATTTGATGCATACTTTAATGTAGCTAATAGAGGGCGCCACATATGCCACATATGTGGCATACATTTGTACTTAACTTCTTTGCTCTTTAAGTTACCGGTGTTTGTGATAAAAAATATTAAAGATACATTATTTTAACAAAAAAAAAAAGTATTCTTGTTAATAACTTTAAAACTCTGTTAATAGCTTTATACCAAAATTCAGAAGTATTGATGTTTTTGTCTAATTTTCTTTCGTTGCTTGGAGCAATTGCGTTAAATCTGAATTATATAGTTGATTTGTAAAATTGCGATTATCTTGAAAACTGTTGTGTTTTAAAGTTATTACTACGTATACTTTTTTTGTTAAAGTAATGTATCTTTAATTTTATTAGAATTCCATCTGGTTGGTACGGTTTGTACCAAAAGCTTCACTTCACCCTCTGACTTGCCCTCCCGTTCCTGCTCTATCCTTAACCTTTTCATGAAGAAACATGTGCCTAGCGAAAGTGACAATGGCTTTTATTTCGTTTATTACATTTTTTAATGCTACATTGTTTATATCTTCTAGGCCACCTTTGACAACTAAATTTAATACGTCTGCAAAACAATGTAAATTTTTGCCCTCTATAAGGAACTTCTTTACTGCAGCCAGCATGCTCCACCATCCGTGTAGGCGCCAACAACCCTAGACAAAGGGATACCAAATTCATCGAGGACCTCATTCATGGTTTGGGAGATATAATCCCCGGTATGCCATTCCCAAAGACGTCGCACACCCAACATTATTGTCTCAAAGCTGTTTTGTTCTTGAGGATCTGTTCATGAATATTAAATAATTGCAATAAAAATTGTGTAACTGAGAAACATGATACAGTGATGAGCAAGCTAAGAACCGGCAAAATAACGCAAAAGATGGAAAGCATATTAAGTTGTGAGATAAAAAGAAATGACACTAGTAGTAGAGTTGAAAAATTTAGCGATAAAAACATGTTATTATGAGATTAGAATATAATATGCAATTATTGTATTCAATTAATGATGCTAATTTAATTAACCGTTTAAAAATATAATCCTCTAAAATACCCACCAATTTTCTTCTCCTCTCAAACCCAAAAAATTCCCCAACCATTTCTACTTATAAAAAATTTCCCAGACTCTTTCAAATGGGATTTAACAAAATAATATCAACATAAATATTTTACTTAAAAATAAATTAGATAATGCAATTCATCTTTTATTTTTACTAACATCAAAAAAAATGTATCAAGTATTACTTTTAACACGTTTGTATATTTGTATTATAGGTACATTTTAACTCATTTAACACTTCCTGTATTAAAGTGGGTATATCGTTTTGAAAACGTATGGAAATCCTTGGAGATTCGTATTCGTAATTTTTTTCGTCAGAATATTATTTTTGGTAATTAGAAAAAGCTATTCACTCACTTATCCCACCCACACATCTTATGTAAATGTTATGATTACAAATACTTTTTCAACGAAATATTATAATAAAACTTAATTGTTTCTGGCTGATGTCGAGTTTGCCCTTTAAGTTTGCTTCTGTATTTATAAAATAAAATAAAATTTGAATTATGGTTTTTTTTTGGAATAATTACTTGAGAATAATAATTATTATGATTGCAATCCAAAATAATACCTAATCCAATCCCAATCACCGCAAAAACCTAATAACCGGTTTATACTTTAAAAATAAAAAAAACGGTTATAGCCGGGACATAAAAACAACCGATAAAACCGGTTATTTCGGAGTAAAAAAAACCGGTTTTCGGTTAAAACCGGTAGGTTTTTCCCATCCCTAGTGCTTATAGATCTAGTATGGAGTATATTTGGATCAAGATAAATTAATTAAAACGTACAAAAAGACAAAATTTGGTATAAAAAAGGGAAAAAAATAAACGGCATCATATTTTTCTTTTTAAAAGAGACAAGGAAAACTCGACACTTGAAATATAAAAAGATTGGTTTGAGAAAGATTTAAAATAATTATGACAAATAAGTTTGACCTCTTTTTAAAACCAATATGCATATATCCGTAGTAAAAAAATACACGTACCTTATACATAGTTCTACATTCCTGTTAGAAAAATTATATTATTTTCCAAAAGAAAAAAAGAATATGAGAGGACAACAAATAAATAATTGCTACTAATTAACAACTTTTATTTCTAACATGGTAGAAAGTTCAGCCAAGTAAAAGTTATTATAAAAATATCAACATATTAATGAAATAGACATAAATCAAAATAAAATATGTAAATTAAAACAAAAAAGGTTTTTAACAAATATTTTTAGGACCAAAAAGTAGAAATCAAAATACTTTTTGGTTGTCAAACCCAAAATTCAGATTTTCGCTTAAATCTGCTTCTTCTACAATTTACAAGGCAAAGTAGACGATGAAACGACCGTCTAGGGGAATCTAAAACTGCATTATATGACATATCAATTCATCTTAGCCCGAACCTTTCGGGAACTGGTTTCTTATACTTATAAAGAATAAATAAAGATAAAGAACGATAGTTAAGATTTGATTTCACGTATATCACGTATATCAGAAGGGTTTCTGCAGAGTCGCTCTGATGCTGTGTAGTCCACTTTTAAAAATACAACAGTGTATCAAACATATCGTCTTTTGTGATTTACTTTAAGAGAAAGAAAATGCTACACGACTCCCATGTAAGAGCTGAAAGTGAACAAGTCCTTACTAATCAATGCAAACACGCTAAAATGTTATAGATATTTTATATATTGATATTTTTATCCTCCTTCTCTTGTCAGGGTTTGATGATACTCTATGCCATATTGACGGCGGCTTTATGTAGGGGTGATCTCACCAGAGTCTTTATTTGGTCTGTTTATCGTGTTAGAGATCTTCCTATTGATCTTTGGCATTCTGCCTTTTCTTTTACTACCAATAGTTCCATTGACCCCGTTCTTCTTGCTATGTGGGCGAAATAAATTAGGTATGTTCGGTTTTGTTTTTTTAATAGCCTATATATATGTTATATGAGAAAATATTAACCTTGAACTAGCTTAAGTTCGCCGACTTCAGATTTCATCATTGCATTCCCATAGAAACAGCTGACCACGCAGTAGAACTTTGTACGAACCGTTGGCCAATATTCATGGGAAGAGCGATTCAGCACTTCATACCAAACCTATAAATTGCCATTCTCAGATGCCGGGATCACTCTTAGCTGCAACTTCGACCAGTCCAGTTATTGTAGTCATTTTAAATTAATTTAATTTTGTACTATTATTTAATATTTAATTTGTAACAAATAAAGTTCTTTTTTAAAAAGTTAAACTCGTGATCAGTGATCTAACAATTGGCGCAGTCAGTAGGATCCGAAAAACGTTGCTAGAACACGTGTATACTCACTGGCAGCGGCGGATTCTCATCCCTTAACGGAACAAAGAATCTACGGAAGTCCTCACTCCTGTGATCTACGGAAGGAACACCTAGTGAAGCCCCTGGTAGCCGAGCAGAGAGATCAAGACGACCCTTAAAGAAGAAGACATCTCCGAACAACCTCACTCCTGTAATCTACGGAAGGAACACCTAGTGAAGCCCCTGGTAGCTGAGCAGAGAGAACAAGGCGTCCCGATGTTCTTCTTTATGTAAGTGGATTTTGAATCATCTCGTTAATAATTTTGTTTTAATAATTTAAGAAATTGACTATACTGCAAGTCAGTTAATCAAGATACAAAAAAAATAATACAAGTTGATTATCTAATATTTGAAATTATTGATATTGACATATTCCTTTTATACTATTTTATAATTACTGATATTTTATTCACATATTTTTTTTTACTTGCTATATTTCTGGTATATTTTCTCTTGATATATTTTTATTTGACATATTTGATACATTTTTACTTGATATATTTGATACATTTTTATTGATATATTATTTGATATTTTAAATTGATACATTTTTGTCCTTTATATATACCACCACATTTTTATTTCTCCCTTATATACTGATATATTTTGTACTTCTTCATACTTCTATTTTTCATTTTCGTTTCAAAATATCTCGAAAAATGCCCGAGACACGTTCCCAAACTCAACAAGAAATCGAACCATACAAGCTTTCGGAAATATTTTCCATTATCCCAGAATTTGAAGGCGATCCTATTTCTCTTTCTACATTTTTAGATGCGTGCGACTGTGCCTTTAAAATGGCCACAGGTTATAAAATAAACTCAAAGGTAAAGCTGCACAGCTTATTAATTCTAGAAAACCACTTTCCTATACAGAAATAAAACAATTATTAAATCTACATTTTGGAGACAGTAGAGACCTGACCTCCTTAATACAAGACTTACAAATACTAAGACAACTATCTAACGAATCTCCTCTAACTTTCTTTAACCGCTTACAAGTTCTGAATGCAAAAATGCACGCCTCGATCCAAATAGCAAATTTATCCCAAGATCAAAAAACCGCCCAATGTGACTTAATCGATACCATGGCCCTAAACACACTTTTAACCGGTTTAGAACCCCGTCTAGGACAAATTATTAGGGCTAGTAATCCAAAAGATCTCATTGAAGCAAACAATCGTATTAGACGCGAACTTCAATTATCATATTTTGAAGAACAAAAATCTAATTCTCGATCAACTATTCCTAAACCCTCTCAACCAATGAGAAGACCCTCATCTCAGTTTACAAAATGTACAAATTGTGGCCGCATTGGTCATCTAAATACTGAATGCCGCTCTTCACGTTTCGTAAAGCCCAACCAAACTTTTTCTAGGCCACACGGTTACCAAAACCAATATAATAATGGACCTAATAACTATCAAAACAATCAGAACCCTAATAGGAATCAATATTCTTCCAACAATCCAAATTTCAACCAACAGAGACCTTCCTTTTCATCTCAAAATCAAAATCGTCCATCTGTTATTCAAAGAAACCCAAACTTCCAACGGGCACATGTCTTAAACGAATACCCTGAGGAAATAACGACTAACTATTATACAGATGATTACTACACAGATAATTATTATAATACCGATAACTATGAAAACTATGACACAGATTATTATACAGAAAATAATCCACAAACTGATAACTTTTACGAAACCAATAACACACAAGATTATCAAAATTTTCTTTCACTTCCGAATCAAAATCATCCTCCCAATCATACGAACCACTCAACGGATACTACGAATATCCAAGAACAAATTCAAGCACTCAACTTGGACGACTTTCATCCAAACCTCAATGTTCCCGAACAGACATTCATGTAACCCCATTTCATACAATGAGTTCCAAAAATTTATATTATATTAACGATGCTACCAACACTTTTAAACTTTTAATCGACACAGGTGCTGGAATCACCGTTTTCAAAGAAAACACAGCACGCAATTATCATAATAGATTTCCTGAAAACGTTACTATTCAAGGTATAACCGATCAAAAATTGTTAATAACAGAATCTGTCCTAATTCCCTTCACTGACAATAATCCTCACAAAGTCTTTATTTTCAATTTAGACATTGATTTCGATGGCATAATAGGCCTAGACTTTCTAGATCATTATGAATGCGTAATAGATCTTAAATCCCGACAGTTGCATACAAATTTTAAAACTGTCACCCTTCACAAAGTAGGACACGAGACAAACACCCCTCAAGACAAAATACCGACACACCCTACAGAAACAAGACAAAACGAACCTAAAATAAAAATTAAATCAGATTCTAAACAAGAATCAAATTTAAAATACCAAAACCCTATAAATGAAAAATACACTATCATAAAAAACCGAGATCAAGAAAAAAATCTTGAAAGACCGGAGAGAAAACGAATAAAAGGAACAAACAGAATTACCATTGACAGCCGGACCGAACAAATATGCAAATTAAAATGCAACTTATCGAATACAGATGCCATATTATCAGCTCAAGAAATAGAAAAAGTAAGATTACCTCATGCATTAGTCCATGTAGACGAAAATGGAGAATTCTTAACTTCCGTCCTAAATGCTAATGCAATGCCGAAGACAATCGAATTTTCAGACATTTCAATCGCACCCTTCAAAAATTCCGAGACAATCCTATCCTACAACGGAAATGATTTTGAAGAACCCGTACTAGACAGAACACGAATAATTAGAGAACAACTAAGAATTGATCATCTAAATTGCGAAGAACAAGAACTAATTCTAGATATATGTACTGGATATGCAGATATATTTTATGTCGAAGGCGACAAACTGACCTTCACAAACGAAATCAAACACAAAATCGAAACAAGCAACGCTAAACCTATCTTCACTAAATCTTATAGATATCCTCAAATACATAAGGAAGAGGTAAAGACGCAAATTAATAAAATGTTAGAAGAAGGAATAATCCAGAAAAGCGTCTCGCCCTGGTCGAGTCAAGTCTGGGTCGTACCGAAGAAATTAGATGCGTCAGGAAAACAAAAATGGCGAGTTGTTATTGATTATCGAAAACTTAACGAACTCACAGTACAAGACCGTTATCCTCTACCACAAATATCAGAACTATTGGACCAACTAGGAAGATGCCAATACTTCACAACACTAGATTTAGCGTCTGGATTTCACCAGATCGAAATCGAGCCACAAGACATCCAGAAAACGGCCTTTTCCGTCGAAAATGGACATTACGAATTTGTGCGCATGCCATTCGGACTAATGAATGCTCCATCTACTTTCCAAAGAGTAATGGACAACATCCTTTTAGGAATACAAAACGAAAGATGATTAGTGTATATGGATGACATAATTATCTACTCACCCACTATTCATGATCACATGTCACGACTAACAGAAGTTTTTAAAAGGTTACGAAAAGCAAACTTAAAAATACAGCCAGACAAATGCGAATTTTTAAGAAAAGAAGTGGCATATTTGGGCCACCTTGTAACAGAAAATGGTGTAAAAACAAATCCAGCTAAAGTATCTTGCATCAAAAACTTCCCGGAACCAAAGAACACCAAAGAAATAAAATCATTCTTAGGCCTAGCCGGTTACTACAGAAGATTTATTCCAAACTTTGCCAAAATTTCTAAACCACTTACGAAACTACTTCAGGAAGACGTACCTTTTATTTTTAATTCTGATTGCAAAGAAGCCTTTAACGAACTCAAAAATATTTTAACTTCAGATCCAATACTTATATATCCCAATTTTGAGGAACCATTTTTACTAACAACTGACGCTAGTGCATTCGCGATTGGAGCCGTTCTATCGCAAGGCCCTATTGGAAAAGATTTACCCATAGCTTATGCCTCCAGAACATTATGCGGTGCCGAAACAAAATATTCGACTATAGAGAGAGAACTTTTAGCTATCGTATGGGCAGTCAAACATTTTAGACCATATCTTTTTGGCCGAAAATTCACCCTTATTACCGATCATCGACCTCTTACATGGCTTTTCTCGATAAAAGATCGATTAGCGCGTTGGCGCCTAAAGCTCGAAGAATACAATTATAAAATAGAACATCGCGCAGGAAAAATAAACAGAAATGCAGATGCCCTCTCAAGGATAAAGATTAACCATTTCAAGGATTGTGCAAACTTTCAATCAAAAATCTCCTTACATGCATCGAATCAAGATGACACGGAAACTCAAGAAAACGAAGACGACGATGAAGAAAATATAGAAAAAATGTCCGAAGAACTTGACAAGTTTATCGAACTGTATAGAACTAAATCAATAACCGATTATTCAAAAATTGAAACATCGAATACGGACTTATTAGACAAATCCAACAAAAATATTGTTACATTTTTTTGGCAAAATAAACTTGAAGAACTCCACTAGAAAATAATGAATGACATATTCGAAGAAAACATGGAATATAGTAACCGAAGAATTAATATTGTACACAGCAAAACTGTAAAAGATCGAAAATATTTTATTATACCATTACCGTTTGATCCCGAACGAGTAATATCACATTTATCTCTTATACTTTTTGCAAATAAAGATCAATTCGATGAATCAAAAATATATTGTGTCGAAAATAATCTCGAACTGCCTATCCTAGAGATATTTTCGTATATTTTTGCTGACAAAGAATTAAAATTAAGAATCTGTCAAAATATAATTAAAACAGCCAGCGAAGACGAAATCCCTCAAATTTTAGATCAATACCATTGTGGTAAAAACAATTTACATCGAGGAATAAACGAAACTGTCAGAAGAATAAAGCAGAAATACAATTGGAAGAATTTAACAAAAGATGTAGAGAAATTTGTAAAAGCATGTGAAATTTGCCAAAAAGTTAAGATTGGCAGGAAAAACTTAAGTGGACCATTAGTCATAACAGAAACTCCAAAAACACCATTCGAAAGAATAAATATCGATATATTCGAATACCCTACTAGGAACTACGCTTTAACCATTCGTGACGAATTGACAAAATTCACGCAAGCCTATCCTTTGGAAGACAAAAAGGCAGTAACAGTAGCCAACACACTCCTACTCTTCTTTCAACACTATGGAACACCACTAAGAATTCATTGTGATTGCGGTCGAGAATTCGAGAATGCTATAATCAAAGATCTATGCGAATTATACGACATCAAACTAACATTTTCTAGTGTTAACCATCCACAATCTAATGGGTCTGTGGAAAGATTTCATGCCACACTCTCAGAAATGATTAGAGCAAATCAAGCCGAGAACCCAAACGATCATCCCTTCACTATACTTCCTTATGCAATAATATGCTATAACAACACAAAAAATAAGACCCACGGTTTCACACCATATGAACTTATATTTGGGCATACTGCAGGCCGTCCACCAGAAACTCTATACAATCAAAAAACACTAATGAGCAAGTATATTCGAGACCTGAATAATCGCATGGAATATTATTACAAAGTAGCCAAAGCAAAAACAGAAAGACAGAAAGAAAAGGCGAAAGTAAGATTTGACGAGAATATTTTAGAACGAAGACCTGATTTTAAAATTGGTGACAAAGTTTACGTAAAGGGATCCCAAATTAAATCAAAATCGGATAATCTTTTTAATGGACCTTTCGAAATTCAAGAAGTTTTTACAAATTCCGCAATTATCCTTAACCCCAAAACTAACCAAACCTCTAAAGTAAATTTTGACAGACTGAAACCTTATTTTGAATAATTTTCCTTTACAGATTCTATGGACTCCTTTCTATCGTCCAATCCCAAATTCTCCTCACTCCAATTAATAACACAATTGGAATATATTTTCATGAAAAAGGAACTATACGAATATCTAACGACAAATGGACTTTACTTGTTTACAAAGAATTATTCCCTATCAAAACTACAATATCCAACAATGACAGAATTTTGGAAAACCTATTAGAAAAATTTATTAACGTTGATACACCGAGAAAAATTGCCTTTCAAGCCGAAGTACAGACACATGTTAGTCTGCTAAAACAAATCTCAAACTCCGTTAACTTAAAATATAAAGAAATAACCTCCGACACAGTACCTTATAATAAACGCCTAAAACGCGGTTTAGTAAATGGTATTGGAACAATCTGGAAATCTATTACTGGAAATTTAGACGCCTCTGACGGCGAATACTTTAATAAATGTATAAATAAGATAAATTCCGATGAAACTCAAATTGAAAATCTCCTAAAAAATCAAATATCTGTTACCACTTCAGTTATAAGAACTTTCAACACTACAATTCAAAAATTGCAAATAGACGAAGAAACCTTTAACAAAGACTTAAAAACTATCGAGACTACACTTCTGGACATTAATAATGACATCTCCTTTTACCAAGCACAATTACAAATACTAGATTTATGCGAGTCCTTAATGGAAAGTTACGTATTTTTAGAAAATTATTTAAATGATATACTAAATTCTATCACATTCTCTCGCCTGCAAATTCTACATAGTTCTATTATTTCGCCCATAGACTTATTGGACGCATTAAAAGAAATCTCACAGTCATTACAAAATAACGTATTGCCTCTACCCACTTATATGTCAAATATAGCTCAGTATATTGACATAATAAAACTACAAGCTTATCAGCTTGATTCAAAAATTGTGTTCGTTCTCGAAATTCCGTTAGTTGATCCCGAAATATTCACCTTGTATCAATTATATTCAATACCAGTATTAGATAATCAAACTGGTTTTCATCATATACTTTCAACTGTTCATAAATACATTGCGCGAGATGATGATTCAATTTCATATGTCTTACCCATGGACACCGAAAAATGCAAACAAATCAGTCAAAACCAAAGAATGTGTACAGACATTCTTCCGTACCCCATAGATACAGATGCTATATGTGAGGCCCAGCTTTTGAAACCTCTCAGCAACTTACCAAAAACTTGCCAGATGTCCATGCTCTTGGCACAAGGATACAATGTACAGGAAATCGACCGAAATTTATGGTTACTAACCATTTCCGATCTATTACCAGTAACTATCAAATGTGCAAGAAAAGAAGTCACTACACAAATAATCAAAACAAATTCAATCTTAAGATTAATTCCCGAATGTATTGCATTCATCGGCAGTACCAGAATTCATGCTAGAGACCAAATTGAGAAATATACAAATATCACGTATAGAAGTCACCCAGTTAACGTACCCTACAGATGCTGTGACCATTTTGAGACAAAGAATCACCTGTCAAAATTGAAACCACTAAAACTCAGTAAAATCAACGTAGATGACTTAAATATTGCACAACACAAATTGGACCAATATTCAGAAGAACTGGACCATATTATGAGCCAATCATTCATTGAGGAACATCTACCCTTATTCACTATATCAACCTTATCCCTGATTATTATCCTAGTTATTCTATACCTTTTCTGCAAATACCGAACCAAAATATTCCCAAAAATTGCAATCTCCTTGTCCCAGGATCAGCCTCCAACTTCATTACCACGCAGAAATTCCATTAGACAGAAACTTCAAAGCTTAACCTCCTTCAGAAGAAGACCCAATGTCCAAGAAGAAAGCGAAGCGGAAACACCAATTACTCTGTAAAAGTCAAAGCAATGGCATTGACTTTTCACTAATAAGGGGAGCTGTTATATGAGAAAATATTAACCTTGAACTAGCTTAAGTTCGCCGACTTCAGATTTCATCATTTCATTCCCATAGAAACAGCTGACCACGCAGTAGAACTTTGTACGAACCGTTGGCCAATATTCATGGGAACAGCGATTCAGCACTTCATACCAAACCTATAAATTGCCATTCTCAGATGCCGGGATCACTCTTAGCTGCAACTTCGACCAGTCCAGTTATTGTAGTCATTTTAAATTAATTTAATTTTGTACTATTATTTAATATTTAATTTGTAACAAATAAAGTTCTTTTTTAAAAAGTTAAACTCGTGATCAGTGATCTAACATAATATATATATATATATATATATATATATATATATATATATATATATATATATATATATATATAATTATATATATATTATAGGCACATTTTAAAGTATTTGTTTTTACTCCTATAGATTTTTTAATAGTCCATGTTTCAGATGCGTATGTAACACTGGGAAAAATAAGAGCATTAACCAACCTGAGCTTAGTAGAACATATTGTATACCCAAAATTAAACTGCATGCACAACATGTACAGTCTGGTGCGTTGGCTCTTAGGCACACAAATAAGAAATTAACAAATAATAGACACGGTAACATAAGCATAAAGAAAGACACATAATAATTATTGGCAGTTTTATAATAACTAACAACACAAGATACAGTATGTTGAATTGACAGCTCTCCTGTTATCGATGGGAGGAGAAATAATTTGTTAATTGATAATCCCAGAGAATCTACTATAGATTATCACTTTTTGAACACTATTTTTGAAGTGAATACCGAAGACAAGAAAGGTGTATAAAATTAAACAGAAGAAAGTTGACATGCTGACCAACAACAATGATTAATATGTAGGTATACCAAACCAAACTATATCCTAAGTGAGATATCTTATACATAAGTTTGTTTTTGTTGAAACTGAGCACACCGAACCTCTGGCATAATCATTCAAACATACTACGCGATGCGGAGCAAGAGTCTCAAGTCGAGAGATATCCGGATATGCATGGAGAAGCGTTGCCACCCATAATTAGATATCTCATTTTATCCACGGAAATAGTGATGACTCTTAGTGTAATATTGATCGTGCTTGCATGTAAAATTGGAACATATTTGCGAAGTTAGTCGAAAACAAAAGAATACTACGACAATCAAATTCCCTACCTCTAACCTCATTCGAGATTAGATATAAACTAAACAGTTTATCTGAATCTTATTTTCTAAATGTTATAAGGGTCAGAATATGATAACGTAGTTAGAGTGAGATAAGGATTCAAAAACTTATTCTGTTAGTTTAGGTTAATTATTTTAAATAAATAAATACATATTTTATTTTGTTCACTGGTTAAACAAACACACATATGGCGATCCACCTGGTCCCCAAGGAACATGTGTATACCATTGTATAGTGGGATAAGAAGATCTGACCCCCAGGCTTTTCCTCCACCTTTCTTCATCGTGTGACTTACGTGTGGAGGGTTATGATCTTTAGCGTAAAAAAGTGTGAGTTTCTAACTGACGGGTCTTTCATATATTATGTTAAATTAAGTTTGATCTAAATGTCGGTATGCACTTGATATCTACTAGGCATGATTATGATAGGCATGTGTGATTAGTGTAGACAGAAAGCGGATTTTTTATTTTGTATTTACCTTATCTACCTTAAAACTATGAGATTTGCATACCCAAGTGTATCACGCTCTCACATACCCCGTGTATATTTTTTTATTTTTTTTTTGTTTTTTAACGTAAATGCTTAATATGTACTTATTGTGAGGTATGCATTCCCAGATGTATATTGCTCATACATATTATGCTTATGATCTATCGTACAATAGCCTCGACAGACAGTGAATGGATTACTATAATCAATAATCCCTTATGGTTGACTGTAGTAATACTGCTGTCTTTATTTTGGCGCCTTCTGTCCAAGATTATTTAATTAAATTACTTTGTGGCTATGTAGGTTCGTTGCTTCGGCAGTCTGTGTACCGTACTTATGTTTTCATCGTAGTCCGTCAACTATCTTAATTTCCTATTAGGGTGGTTCTGCCCAGAATCTCCAAATACGTATCTTATTTGTACGTATTCAAGTATTTTAAGCGCTTCTCATACATGAAAGACTGGGCTACTTTGATTATCTTCTTACTTTTGCAGGTATGTCCCCATAAAACAGAGGCATACATTAGGGATGGTAGGATTATGCTCTCGAATACTACGGGAAGTATCTTAGTCTAGTATGCTGTTTATTATGCTGGTTATATGTACTATTGCTTTCGCCGGCAGATTCTTAAGCTCTATGTTTGTGATGTTATCGGGTCCTGGTCCTTTCTTTGCGATAGTCATTTTTATTAGTTGTTTAATCTCTTTAGGAGAGGTATGTGTTATACTTATTCTGTCCCTTTTTATTCTTAGACTTCTGGCGGTTCTTTTTATTTCTTTTGTGAAGTCTATGTCTTCGTAGGGATATTCGTTATTTCTAGATGCCCTTTCTATTTCGTCTTGCATGACTTCCAATTTTCTTCTTTGGTGTATACAATTCCGTTTTCCCCATGTAGGGCTGGGGTTGGTTTTTTGTCTTTACTTAGTGCGTTTGAGAGTTTCTAGAACGTAGATTATTTTGTGTTTAGCTTTTGCGTATAATTATGTTAACTTTCGTTTCTCCTTTATTTCTTGTTTGGTAGGCCGCTCTTATTTTTATATTTTTTTTTATTAAGTTTTGAGTTCTTCGTGAATATTCCTAACTTCTCCTTTTGAATTGTTGTTTTTTCTTTTTTGAAGCTGGCATCGATGGCATTTATTATTGTTTGTTCTAATTTTACCACACATTTTTCAAGTTCTCTTATGTTGTTTGTTGTGGGTTTATTGCATATTGATGTTTTCGCTCACTATTAGTTTGTACTTAGGCCACCTTGTTTTCTTCCTTTTTTGGGACTGCAAATAGTTAATATATATTGCGCCTAGTGTCAAGACGATTGGGTTATGTTGTCTACGTTGTGTAGGATTGATATGTTGAGATGTATGGGAAGGAATCCATGGAAACTTTTTAGGTGTGTTGGGCCGATTACATAAGTGTTAAGTCTTTCTTTGAGAGAATTACAGAGTAGTTTAATATTTCTGTTCATCATACGGTTGATCAGTTTGGTTATCTAGCGTTTAGATCACTAATAATGATTGCGTGCTATTCTAAATCTAATATGAGGCTCAGGTCTTCGTTGAATATTGGGTCATTTGGTCTGACATATGATAAGACGATTTTTAGTGTCTCATTTCCTGTGATGAGCCGGATTATCGTGTCTTTCATAGTGACCAGACGGGTGTTGGGATTGCTTAATATTTTATTCTCTTTTTAACCATGACGGCCATTTCTCCTGAGTTTTCTCTGTAGTCAGATCTGTAGATATCGTAGCCGAGAAATTTGGTTTTTTTTTTCACCAATTTAGATTTATAAAGTGCTATGATATCTGGCTCCAATCCTATGGAGAACTCGTTTAGAAAATCGACTTGTTTTATGATCTAGCCTAGATTTTAAAATGATTGCTGAGAGTTTTTAAGTGACCTTGTCCTTTTTCGGTTGATTTTGTGTATTTTTTGGCGTGCTTAACATACTTTTGTGTGCCATGTCGATGTTGGGTTATTTTCTGTTATTTGCTTTTGCTGTTGATCAGTCGCTGCCTATGCAAAACTTTATTCATTCCTGTTTTGGATAATTTGTGTTTGCTTTTAAGCAACATTCCTATTTCTGTTAGTTGCTCTGTCCTTGTTATTGTTGTTTCTTTTATCTTTTTATCTGTTGGGTTATTTACTGTGATTTGCTTTTGCTGTTGATTAGTCGCTGCCTATCCAAACTTTATTCATTCCTGTTTTGGATAATTTGTGTTTGCTTTTAAGCAACATTCCTATTTTTGTTAGTTGCTCTGTCCTTGTTATTGTTGTTTCTTTTTTCTTTTTCTCTGTTTTATTTTTAGTTTTTCTGGATTTTTTGGTTTGCACCGTCCCTTTGCCAGTTTGTGTCGTACTTTAGTTTGTACAGATCTAGTAGATAGGTAGGTACCATATATTTTTGCAATCATTATACAAGTGACTCCAAGTGTCTCCAAAAGGCAATTACGTGCCTCATAAAATATGGTTGACAGTTTTAGTTTCTATGCCAAATAGGTTAGAGCTGAATTCACTTTTAAATAGCCCTATTGTATCAGGTATTTTTTTATTAGCGCATGTCCAATACGGAAGCTCGTTATAAGTCTAAATATTTTTAATAGGGTTTAATTTTTTAATAGTAGCCATCTTGAGTTGGAATTTAGTAGATTTTTCAGTAATGTGCAGTGTTTTTGGCGCTCTATAATTGCATGTAAAGCAAGTCTTTGCACATTGCCTAATTTGAGGATGGCATTTTTTGCTGCAGTTTTGGCTACCATACCACTAATGCATATATTATTCTTTATTTGACCACCAAAGTTTAAATCCAATATAACATGTCTAGATTTAAATATCATATTTTTATCTGAGCGGGAATGTATTTTACTAGACCTATTATGTCAAATTTAATTTGGCTGTATTCATTTTTGGGTCAACGGACTGATAATCAGTTTAACAGCGATATGTTAATATATATTTTATTAATGCATATTAAAATGTCACTTTAAGCGGATTTCTTTTTAAAATTAATGAGTTTTAATGGATTTGAGTGATTTACATTGCTTGGTTCAGAGCTTACTATTCTAACCGTATGGAGTATTTCTGATTTCATAATTGACATTTACATTGAATATGTGTTGATTTTATATGCGATAGGTATTTTAGCGATAAAATGATTTCAAAAAACATGCGCTTTAAGTTATACTGTTCCACGTATTTAATATTTATAGAAATATGTAAAATATTTCATTAAAAGTTAAGGTTCAAAAGTTAAGTACCCTATGACATGCGAAATAAAAAACTTTTAATTTAATTTTAGTTACTATTGATTTATTTTATTAAGATGCATATATTTTTATTTATTTTATTTATATTATTGTATTTCCAATAAAGATAATATATTTATACACTTAAACTTTTTGTTTTAACTAACTTTATTGTCTATGATAGCTGGACAACTTTCATAAGTAAATCATAATCCAATATTTATTTACTATAAATCTTGCATTATTAAAGTGATAAACAACAAGCAATTTAAGTTATGTAAACTGGACGATTAGTAGATTATGGCTAGACTACAACTAATAAAAACAAACAAAATTCAAAACTAACAAACGAATAATAAAATATTAATTATTATTTTAGACATAATTAAACGGTTAGTTTTTCATAATGTTTTAAAAGATACAGATTAGATACTGATTTCTAAAAACAAAGGAAAAATATAAATTTAAATTTATATTGATTGTTATTATCTTGTTTTTAAATTAAAACAACTTAAAAAAATATCCAACCTTAAATGTACTAATAAGTTTTATGTTTGATTATTTTTAAAACTAGAAAAAACAAGACTTATTTTCAGCGCCAAACTATTTATCATCGCAGCATCCATCATCGACACTATTTATGAATAAATTTGTTAAAGAATTTTCAAAATATTAAAACTAATTATTTTTATTTTTATTATACCAAAACAACATCTTAGGGTAAAATAAGTACAATTGTGAATGAAACTACATAGTTGCATTAGTTTATTTATTTTTATTTAACTTTATTTGGTTTTATTTATTTTATTTATTTTATTTTATTTTATTTTACTTAATTTTATTTTTTTTATTTAATTTTATTTCATTTTATTTATTTAAATTAAATTTTGTTTTAATAATATTTATTTTATTTATTTAATTTAATATAATTTGATTTAATTTTAATTAATCTTATTTAATTTTATTTAGTTTTCTTTAGTTTTATATAATTTTATTTAATTTTGTTAAATTTTGTGTAATTCATTTAATTTAATTTTACTTAATTTTATTTAATTTAATTTGTTAATTTCATTTTATTTACTTTTATTCAATTTTATTAAATTTTATTGATTTTTATTGAATTTTATTGAATTTTATTAAATTTTATTTAATTTTATTGAATTTTATTGAATTTTATTGAATTTTATTTAATTTTATTTAATTTTATTTAATTTTATTTAATTTTATTTAATTTTATTTAATTTTATTTAATTTTATTTAATTTTATTTAATTTTATTTAATTTTATTTTATTTGTTTTATTTTATTTTATTCAATAATATATAATTTTATGTAGTTTTATTTAATTTTCCATATTTTTAGTTAGTCACTTTATATAAAAGAAACAGTATTATACAGCTTTATCAAATTATCCTAATTTTCCATGTAAAATAAACCCTAAGAACCCTGAGATTAATTATTATTAGTACATCATATTATACGTTAGGCTATTCCACGTATTAATATGTTTTATAATATTTATAGTAAGTATGGAGAAAGAAACAAAAATAAATTCGATACTTCGTAAGAAAGCGATTTTAAGGAAAATCAATTGAAACCAGTCAATTTTTATTTTTAAATAGTCTATTTGTAAGGATACTTTTTTATTTTTCACGTCATCTATGCGAGCGTGATGACGACGTTCTAAAGTTTTTGAAAGGAAATGTGGGTATTGTAATACATTCCTTGAAAGGTCTATTCAGCAATATCAATATGTACTGTAATTGATAAGCGTATTGTCACAAATATTATTAATGAAATTTTAACAGATTTCTTAATACAATGTATTAAGTATTGGTATGATTTATTTTTTACAACCAAAAATAATGCGGGTTGCAGATTTTGAATATATACCTGCTTTAATTTTACTCAATACTTGGGTTTTCAACAATACTAAATCTGATATTTGTAATGCCCTGATCTCGATGTTTACTATCAGCGTATCTCTTCATAATATTGTTGGCTCTCGTGATTTTCTTTAACTTGACTTAATGTGTTAGCAAGTAAACGGAAGGCGTAATATGAGGTACAAAGTTATTATAGCTCGAAAATATCGTTAAACATCATCTGGGGTATGTAGTTTTTTCCGTCGGTAAGATTAGCAGACGTGAAACCAGTAGACTAACAAACAATAGTATTCATAGCACAACGAACACATGGTAGCTTTTTTTTCAGATAGTATGGTCAGTTAAGATCAATATAGCCAATTGAGTTTTTTCGACACGGTTCTTGCGTGCAACAAAATTTGCAGCACGTTGTTAACGGGAATCAAACACTGACTAAATCCTAATGCTTGGCTACATGTTACATTATATTACTGATAAACTGTACTCCATTATCGCTGATAACTTTCCTATGAGTTCCAAATCATAACACAATCTCGTCAATGAGGCATCTGGCGTAGGAATCAGCAGTGACATTTTTAAGAGGAAGTATCTTTGTCCATCTAGTGGAGGTGTCTTTGTACGAATATGAAAAGTAATTGTCTAAAAGAAAATAAATTCAGCCTTTAGACTCATATGTAAATTTTTTTCATAGCAAAATTTTTATCTATTCCTCGTCCAAAGGAAGAGGACACAATTTGACCAATGGCCGCTTCAAAACGCCACGGGCAGTCCGAACAGTAGCGACTCTAGATACTCCATCTTTACCCGGGTGTAACTGAATCAAACGGCCAAGCGCCCACATGCACGGCGACAAATTATCCTCTTTTAACAAAACTAACGAACCGATTGCGGGTGCAACAAGAGGATCCCACCATTTGGAACGCTGCTGCAGAGTATGTAAGTACTCCTTGTGCCAGCGGCTCCAAAAGTCCTGATGCATGCGCTGCAATAATTGCCATCTCGACAAACGGTTGAGAGGGACATCCGAAAAATCAGGTATGGGTAATGAGGATAAAGGTTCCAGAGTTAAAAAATGTCCGGGCGTTAGAGCGTTCAAGTCTTCAACGTCACTAGTTAAAGGTGTTAAAGGTCGCGAATTTAAAACGGATTCAACTAATGTTAACGTGGTGTAAAACTCTTCATAAGTAAGAATTTGATTTCCAACCACACGAGCTAGATGATTCTTCACCGAACGAATTCCGCGCTCATAAAGACCACCAAAATGGGGCGCGGCCGGAGGCGCAAATGAAAATTTAATTTGTTCCTTTTCCGAAGCCTCTTTCATAAAATTACGCAATTGATTATAGGCCCCGACAAAATTCGTTCCATTATCACACAAGATCTGGTACACACGGCCCCGTCGAGCGATAAATCTTTGCAACGCTGCCAGGAACGCATCTGCCGACAAATTGCTTGCAAGTTCCAAATGCAGAGCCTTCGTTGCACAACACACAAAAAGACACAAGTAGGCCTTCTGAGAACGAACTCCTCTGTGACGAGTCATGGTAATATAAAAAGGACCCCCAAAATCTAATCCGCAAATCGAAAAAGGTTTAATGGCGGACAGACGAAACTGAGGCAAGTTACCCATGGGGGGTTGTAAGGCTTTGGGAGCTTGTTTCCAGCAACGGATACATTTGGATACAACTGAATTGACAGCTCTCTTAGCTGATAGAATCCAAAACCTTTGACTAATCAAGAATTGCGTAGATTTGAATCCTGCGTGCAAATATTTTTCATGGTAATATCGAATTAACAAACGAGTAAGACGAGAGTCTCTAGGAAGTAAAAAGGGGTGTTTGGTTTGATATGACAATGACGAATAGGACAAACGACCTGATATACGCAAGCAGTTATTATTATCAAAAAACACTCCTAATTTGCGAAATGATTTAGGAAACAATTTGGATTGAAACAGTTCTTCGAAATGATTCTCTTGTGTAAACTTTACCAGAATTAGTAACGAATCTTCCAATTACAAAGACGATAGAGAACCTGAACGGAGAGAAGTGTGACAACGAGAATTATGAACAAATCGCAAAATGTAAGCTAGAACTCTTTGAATCGATGCAAAAGAAGACTTATTCTCCAGTAGATCGGATAAAAAATTATTAGCCCGAGTGGCTACGAAAGTGGAGATTTTCTTCTCCTCTTCTAGAGGAAGGTCATCCTGCAACAACAAAGGAACTACTGGGAGTTTAATCGAGAGACTGTGTAAAAACTCAGGACCCGTTAACCACTGGGTGTGCGACAAAAACGTAGCAGGAAGCATTCCACGAGAAGGAGCGTCAGCTGCATTATTTTTGGATTCCACATACCGCCATGATATACCTTGACTATGTGATTGGACATACGAAATCCTATTTGCAACAAAAACCTTGTACCTCGATGGCGAACTCTTCAGCCAATGGAGGACGATCTGCGAATCATAGTATGCATACATTTTTTTAAAGGGGTCTCCCTTCCACGACTGTACAATAAACGATACGAGTTTGATCAAAAGCACCGTAGCAAGTAATTCTATTCTGGGTATGGTAAGTTTCTGAGTTATCGAAGCAATTTTTGATTTGTAACAGAGAAGATTGACTGAAACTCGGTTCCCCGAATCAATACTACGAACATAAACAACACAAGCATATCCCTTTTCTGATCCATCAGCGAATCCATGAAGTTCTACAATTGGATGAGACGTAACATTCAAATAACGAGTTATATGAAATTGCAAAAGTAAGGGCAACTCCCTCTTGTACTGCTCCCATACACGAATTATTTCAAAGGGTGGACGATCGTCCACCCTTTGAATTTAGACCTGTAGCCCAAAGCAACGAAAGTTTTGGTAGAAGAATGGTCGAATTATTATGCCCGGCGGACGAGAGAGAATCATTATTGGCATTACCCGAGGGAGAGTTAAACATATCAAATTCTATCGATTTTATTTCGTAAAATTGTTCCAAAAAAAATTCTCTTACTTTTTCCTCGTCATCTATACCCGCATCAGGGACCGACAAAAGATTGCTAATAATTCCCGAATGATGTTTGCAAAATTCCGCTCTAATTGCTTCCAAGTCTTCCAATCTAACCTTGAATAAAGTTTTATACGAAATATCAGTTTTTGCCTTTCTCGCTATATCTAATATAATTTTTATATCGTTCAACGACATTTTCCGTAAAGTCTGCAGTTTTTTATTCTTCTCTGTAACTTTATCCATGTTTTATCAATTATTATTTACCTCAAATTTCAAACGATAACAAGACAAATAATGCGTTTACCCGATCAACTAATATTGGCAACGTCGAATTTTAATCGCACGGTTTAGACAAAAAGATGTTCCAACTTTTTATGCGAACCCAAATCAACAAATTAACTTCGGCCGATAACGAGATTCAATAATCGAGAACCGATAATATTCAAATGCCGGCAAATAAATAGCGAAACGAAAAAACCTTATATTATCATATTCCAGCTACCGGTAAATCGCATTAAAAAACGTTTATTTTCAAACTACTAAAAAGAGTGTTATCATTTAACAAAAATAAATATTTTTCAACAAATACATATGTAACATTTAACAAAGCGAAATAACCCAACGAAACACTATTTCAAACTCCAAAAAAAATTTATCAGCTAGTTTATATTCGGGTCGATTAGGACCAAATGTACGAATATGAAAAGTAATTGTCTAAAAGAAAATAAATTCAGCCTTTAGACTCATATGTAAATTTTTTTCATAGCAAAATTTTTTCCTTCGATAGCTACAAGCGGAGGAGATTTAAAAATGGGTGTAAATTCCGTAGGTCTTTTGATAATATCCAATCGAGCTATAAATGGTAGCAAAAATATAGGAAAAGAAAAATAGGTACTTACAAGATATTTTGGCCGGCAAACATATCACGAAACGAAACTTTTCACGATAACTTCTGCACGTGGTCACCAACGTGGTCGCATGCCTTCGTTCAACCCACTCTCTCTTGCTTCTCTTTAGAAGCCAATCCATGGTTATGCCGAATGCCGAATTACATCGTTGCCACATGTAACGAGGGGAAAAGGGAACCAGGGAAAAGGACATGAACCAATTAAAGCTCGACCTGGCTCGTCTACCAATGAATGATTACCGAACAGTCTTCAACAATAAAAATCCACCTTTCACCAGTTGGCATCTCTGCTGATGGGCCAAAAAGATAAATAACAACAATTTTAAACTGCTGACTTTGAGCTGGGGTTTAAAGTACTTCAGCGGATTTCAAATTGGTTGTATATTTGTACAAATTACAACCAATTGTACTATTGTACAAATAGTGGTATATTTTTTTCGCTCTACATCATAATGGTGAGCTCGAATTTCTCTAACTTTGAATTTGTCTAGCACCAGCTATAGAAGTAAATCGTTAACTCTAGTTAATGGGTATTAAATAGTAACAGTAATATTGTTAAAATGCCTGTAATCAACAAAAAGTCTCATATTTCTACCAGATAAAACTAACACCTGTTAGCGTCACTAGCCTCTCCTACTCAATTCCAACTCTCACCTCCACGCGGTGAACCCTGGTAACCTGAGCAACTCTGTGGAAGATTGTGGTAACCAACCCCAGTGGGAAGCAGAGTCAGGGCAAACGAGAGTGGGAGAAATGGTCCTTCGAAGATTAGGGGGTTGGGCAAAAGGTTAACGACCTCTTCCCTTAAAAAAACTCATTGTTATGAAAGCACAAAGTGGAAAAGCCGGACTGTTTAATTCACGACGACCTAGCAAACGACAACGGAATAACGATTTACGGATATGCACATGGAATGTACGAACCCTTTATGCCCCAGGTGCTCTTAGACTGCTAACACAAGAACTTGATAAAATGAAAGCCGATGTAGTAGCGATTCAAGAGATGAGATGGACTGGTTCAGGAATCATCGAGAAAAGAGACTACAATATATACTATAGCAGACATAGCAGCCGACACGAGTTTGGCAGTGGTTTTCTAGTCAGTAAAAAAGCAAAGCAATTAGTCCTTAACTTTAAACCCATAAACAACAGAATATGTTATCTACGTCTTAAAGGAAAATTCTTTAATTATAGCTTACTTAGTGTACACGCACCTACGGAAGAAAAGGAGGATAATGAAAAAGATGAATTCTATGACACCTTAGACAAAGAATATGATCGATGTCCACGTCATGACGTGAAAATCATTGCTGGAGACCTTAATGCAAAAATTGGCAAAGAGCAATTTTTCCAGCCAACTATAGGACGTGAGAGCTTACATGAAGAGTCAAATGATAACGGGTTGAGACTAATAAACTTTGCAAGCACTAAAAACATGATAGTAGGAGGAACAATATTTCCCCATAAAATGATACACAAAGGAACATGGAAATCCCCTGATAACGAAACCATTAACCAGATAGATCACATCCTGATAGATGCAAGGCACTCTTCCGATCTCATAGACGTCAGAAGCTACCGAGGCCCAAACATTGACAGTGACCACTTTCTTGTAATGGCAAAAATCAGAGGAAGAATATCAAACCTAAAGAAAGATAAACACACGAAACAAGACAGAATTAATGTTGATAATCTGCGCATTGAAACCGTTGCGAGAGAGTATAGGAGACAAATGGACGAAGAAATGGAGAGCCTGGAGGTGGGGGAAAACGTAGAGGAACTGTGGACAAAATGTAAAAACATAATAACTGAGAAAGCAACAAAAATATTGGGGAAAACCAAACCAGTTAAAGAAAACGAATGGTTTGACAAGGAGTGCCAAGAAGCAACAGATAACAAAAACAGGGCATACCTAAAGACAAATCAAGCTGGATGCACAAGAAGAGCAAAGGAAGAATACCGGACACTAAGAAGAGAAGAAAAACGATTACATAGAAGAAAAAAAAGACAATTTGAGCAAAAGCAATTGGAAAGCACAGAATTTCTAAGAAATCAAAATGAAACTCGAAAGTTCTACAGACATCTAAACAAAATGCGCAAAGAGTTTAAGCCAAGAATAAGGAGCTGTAAGGATGTAGAAGGAAACATCCTAAATGATACGGCCTCAATCCTAAACAGATGGGTTGAATTTTTCGATGCAAAATTTAATGGCCATCATATCGAAGAAGCAGATAACACCCTAGCAAATCGAAATGATTGGAATCCTTTCAACCCAAACGAAAGACCACCTACCATCGAAAACGTTGCCCAAGCCATTAAAAAGCTTAAAAATAATAAATCACCAGGACTTGATCAAATTTGCAGTGAGCTCTACAAGAATGGTGGCGATGCCCTACTACAGACACTGCATAAGCTTTTACTTCTTGTTTGGCATAATGAGACCATGCCTTGTGAATGGTCTCAAGGCGTGATATGCCCGTTACATAAAAAAGGTGACCAGCTCCAGTGTGACAACTATAGAGGTATAACCCTGTTAACAACTGCTTACAAAATACTAGCAAATATTCTCTACGAAAGGTTGCAAGTTTACACAGTGGGCATAGTTGGTAAATATCAAGTTGGATTCACTCCAGAAAAATCAACAATTGACCAGATTCATTCAATAAGACAGATTCTCGAGAAAACATTAGAATTCAATATTGAAACCCATCACCTATTCGTCGACTTCAAGGCAGCATATGACAGTGTCAAGAGAACAGTGCTATACCAATCAATGCATGAGTTTGGTATACCAGAGAAACTTATCCGACTAACGAGAATGACAATGTCTAACATAGAAGCCACTGTTAGAATACAGGGAGAGAGTTCTAGATCCTTTGAGATAAAGGATGGACTCAGACAAGGAGATGCTCTGGCTTGCCTCCTATTTAATATTGCCTTAGAAAAGGCAGTCCGAGATACACGAATTAGGGACGGCGGTACTATTTACAATAGATCGATACAAGTCTTAGCATATGCTGATGACATTGACATAATAGGGCGTAGCAAGCGAGATGTTGAGCAATATCTCCTAGAATTGGAAACAGCGGCGAAACAAGTCGGTCTAGTCATCAACGAAGACAAAACCAAGTACATGTTGGTTACAAAGGATCCGACAGCAAATGAGGAACGAGAAACAGTCTTTGGAAGTCATACCTTTGAACGTGTTGACAACTTCACATACCTTGGGTCGCTATTGACTGCTACCAATAAAACAAGCGAAGAAATCAAAAGACGAATAAATCTTACAAATAGAGCATACTATGGACTCCAAAAGCATTTCCACTCAAGAAACATTCAAAGAAGAACTAAAATTATTATATACAAAACATTGCTGAGGCCGGTCCTCACATATGGAGCAGTAACATGGACATTAACGCAGAAAGATGAAAGACTTTTGGGAATATTTGAGCGTAAAATACTCCGCAAAATATTTGGAGCTGTAAACGACCAAGGGCAGTGGCGCAGAAGATATAATTTTGAATTGTATCAGCTCTTTGATGAGCCAGATGTCATAACGTTCATTAAAACACAGCGACTTAGATGAGCTGGACACATAATACGAATGCCAGAAAATACCATTGCTAAAAAGCTAACCACAGGAACACCTGTAGGAACAAGAAGCAAAGGCCGACCGCGAATTAGGTGGTTAGATGGAGTAGAAACCGACCTACGAATATTAAAAATCAGAAGATGGCAACATGTTGCCAAAAACCGAACAGAATGGCGACGAATCTTAGAGCAGGCCAAGATCCACAGAGGATTGTCGAGCCAAAGATGATGATGAAAACTAACACCACTGAAAATACATAAGGGTATAATTTTCTTTTGAGCAGGTGCAAGACAATAAGAAGATTGATACATTGGGTTATTACTTATTAACTGAATACAATGTTCAGCATACGGGGTTTGTCTCTTAGTCTTTTTTTAAAAACTATAGAATGTGTCAAAATTAATTCCTCCAAGACTTTGAAAATTGATTGAAATCAGTAGGCCTAAGGTAGTTCTGTCAAAGTGTTTTACTACTTTCATGCTCAGGTGTTGCGAGAAATACAAATAAAATAAATTTATAAAATAAAAATGTTTGAATAAAATATTACCTGTAATGGTTTTGTTAGAACCAGAATCGATATATACTAACCCATGCCTTTCAATAATATTAACTTTGATGAATGGTCTAGATGTGAGGGATACTGCATAAACATATGTGTAAATCACATTTAGACTTAAGTGTGAGTGGTAGTAGCTGAATTTAGAGAAGTGAACTTATTGCTTAAATTGCGAAAAGTAAGACATTGGGACCTTATATAACCAGGTGCTTCTCATTCATAGCATGTAATACTAGATCCATTTAAAACATAACAGCTGGATTAACTAACTCATTGAGCTGTGGAGAATTCATCACGATTATCTTAAATACATCCAGTTGCAAAAGTGATATTTTGGTTTTGATCTGGTAGATTTGCCATAATCATTTCCAGAGGATTTATGCCCAACCAATCTTTAGGCTAATTTTTAAAAGTGTCTTCGATTTCCCTAGCTTTTTCCATAAAAACATCAATATATTAAATTTAATTTCTCTAAAGTCTATGTTTATTTCTACTATTGAGTAATGCACAGACCATTTAATGAGTGATGTGTAGAACAGGTGATTTTTGGCAACCTAGCCGTGAAAGCACGATGAGAATGGACGAAAATATCTGCTGGTTCTTTCTCACCCAGCTCACGGGAAAATAGTTCGTTAAATGGTGTTATCTTTAAACCATAAGAGTGTCGTAAAGCCTTTAAAACCTCATTCTTACTAAGGTTCGTGGGCTGAATACCTTGCCAATAAGTTTCAGCATACATATCTAATATCATCGGCAAACATTTTTATTGCATTTTGTTTTAAAATTGTTAACATTTTTATATTTATTTTTTTTTTTAAATAGTAGCACAACGAGGTAGTTTAAAATGATATACAATTGAATTTTCTAAGAAACTCAATATTTTGCTATTTATTTGATAGCTTCATCAGGAGTATATGTATATATATATATATATATATATATATATATATACATATATATATATATATATATATATATATATATATATATATATATACACTTGCGTGCATAGAAATCGGCCCACTGCAAACTTTTGACTTAACTATATTTTTTTTTAAGAAATATTCATCAGATCACAAAAACAAATATACTGTTTGAAAGACAATTTAATATGCTTTAATGTGAGTAAAATTTATTAAGAAGGCTTATCGTTTACATGCGTAGTAACCGGTAATCAAATGAAACGTGTTTATGTGGTGATTGCCACGAAAATAACAAATTTGTCTAATTGTAAAAGTATTGCCTTTGCAAGAGAAATTTGCGTATTATTCATTTTTCATAATCTCAGCGGTGTTCAAGTGTGTTAGTTTAATGCATACTACACCACAAAAAGCCGCCCAAGTTATTGCTCTAATCGAAAATGGACTTAGTCAGCGAGATGTTGCTAGACACTTGGATATGACACGCGCAGCGGTTCGAAGAGTGTGCCAACGTTACGAGGAGACTGGATCCTTTCATAGGCGACCTGGAACAGGCAGACGGCGATTTACAACCTCTCGTGATGACCGCTTTATTGTGTCAACAGCATTAAGAAATCGTCACCTTAATGCCGTTCAGGTGCAACGACAGCTCCGTGAGGTGCGAAGAGTGGCTGTTAGTCAGTGGGCAGTGAGACGAAGACTGCAGGAAAATAACCTGACCCCTAAAACACCTGCGATTGGTCCAAAACTTACTCCCGCTCATCGGCAAGCACGCCTGCGTTTTGCACAGGGTCATCGGAATTGGACGTTGGAACAATGGGGATCTGTTCTGTTCTCAGATGAGACCAAAATATGCCTTTATGGTAGCGACTGAAGAAGGAAAGTTTACCGGAGACCAGGAGAGAGATTGGCAGAATGCAGCTTTGAAGAGCGGAGTGCTTATTTCTGCATGATCTGGGGTGCAATTTCTATAGGAGCACGAATCGATCTTGAGTTCATTCGTAGGGACGACCGTGTTCACGGAAGAAGAGGTTTAACGGCTGCCAGATATATCGAGGAGATTTTAAAAATTCATGTGGTACCTTACGTCGACTACATTGGAGACGAATTTATCTTTATGCATGACAATGCAAGGGCACGCACCGCAAGAATCGTGCAAGATTACATTGCAGAAGTCGGTTTTCAGGTTATAGACTGACCAGCAAACAGTCCTGACCTAAATCCGATCGAACATTTATGGGATGAGCTAAAACGAAGAATTCGAGCTAGACTTCGTACCCCAGACTCGATCCCAGAGCTTATTCTTGCAGCCGAAGAAGAGTGGTTTAACATCCCACAAGCAACAATAGCAAACTTGATTAGATCTATGCCTAATCGTATGAGAGATGTTATTAGGGCAAGAGGAGGTCATACCCATTATTAAAAAATTAAGTGTTAAGTTTTAAATTGTCAATAACCCTATTTATGTTAATAATAAAAAAGCTTAATTCGCTTAATGAATTCATTTCACTATGTTAAACATAGGAAGCCGAAATAAGTTTTCATAAATTTATACTCACATTAAAGCATAGTAAATTGTCTTTCAAACAGTATATTTGTTTTTGTGATCTGATGAATATTTCTTGAAAAAAATATAGTTAAAGTCAAAAGTTTACAGTGGGCCGATTTCTATGCACGCAAGTTTATATATTGACATTATGTTAAGAGAGTAATACAGAATATAAAGACAATATAATACTTGACAAAGATAGAGGAAAGAAGACGTAAGACAAAATCTAAATATCGACTCTATCAATACGGAAATAGAAGAATACCGAACAAAATAAAAAGAATATGTAAAGAAAATGGATAAAAATCTACTAAATAAACAAAAACTAAATCAAAAACCAAAAGGAAGACGAAATAGAGTACGCACCTTAAAAAAATTAAGCTTAAGTTAAGTTAAGTTTGATGTAACAACAGTCAACGAATTCTTAAACTCCTGGAATACAGAAAAGAAGAAGAAATATTAATTGTAATATGCAAACTCATGTAAGTTGCAAAACAAAATATGTTGGAATATAAAATTATATATAATTATAAAAACTAGTGTTCATATTCTCAGAAAACTTTGGAGAAATTTTTCCTTTGACGCACCGATGCAATTTTTTGTGGTTTAATTTCCAATATTATTATAATCTATAGAAAACCGCAAACTTGTTACGAATAATATTATATTTATTTTACCGGTAGTCTATGACTAATAGAAATCATTGATAAATCAAGATCACGATCCATAGACGTGTACAAAATAAAGTTCATTTTTAAATAATGAATGGAGATAAAGAATTCTCGAAATTACTACCAGAGCATTAGTAAACGCTACCATTACCAGTAGCAACATTTATTTTGATTAATTATTATTTAACAATGGCTAAGGGGAAATCCAAAATACAATTTTATATTCATATACTTGACTAGTTAATTTTCTAGTATAAATCTTCCACGTCAAACATAAACAGTAAATGCACTTTTAATTTTAAGATATTATCCCTATAAAATTTATCAAATTTTATATTCTAATACTAACTCTGTGACGTAAGTATTGAAGTAAAGTTTTGATCTTCTGGGATATTTCTTACTTCTTTGAATTTTATGATTATTTTAGAAATCGAGACATAATTGTTGTTTTGTTAAATAATTTTAACTTTTCTAATACTCTAAATGATGTGAATCACCGACAAAAACATTAGATATGAAAATTTTATTACATTAAACCTAAATACATAATAATGGAATTTTATGATTTTATTTTCATACAATACGAGGGAAGGGCTGCGCTTATTTTTTGACCTAAGTATGTTCCGACTTCAAGAACAAACTTTCCAATAAGGTTACAATTTTGTCGACGGAATCATTGACCATACTCGTAGCATTGAAATAATATGTTTTCAATATAAAACTTATGTGGGTTATGGCACATATTGGACTCAAAGATAATGAATACGTAGATTACTAAGCTAAAAGTAGTGTAATACCAGGCACTTTATTGTCATATTCGTTATGTGTATCAGATGCCATTATAATTAAAAAACAACTATCGCCATGGAACGACCAATGGAATTTTTACTGCTTCACAAACCATACAAGATATACCACTTTATAACCTGTTATTCCACAGACTACTTGATTTAAGAGTTTAAAATCCCAACGTAAATATATAACCACCATAAATCGACTACGCTTTGAACATGCGTGTTATCCAAGTCATTTATTTAAAATAAATGTGATTAAAGACGATAATTGCAAATATTGCGGTTAACTGGGTGATCTTGATAACATCTTTTATTAATGTCTTAAGTTTTAAGAGCATTCAAACTCTCTCCACAAAAATTTAACTAAACTTAATATCTATGCACCATTCAGTTTCCAATCTCTGCCTGCTACAGACTCACAACAAATATACAATATTATAGATTTCTTGTCAGACACATGTATGGTTCTAGATATGTACATGAGAATAACTTTTTTTATGATTACGTGAAAGTTTAGATTTGCATTATTCGTTTATCCTAAATGTTATAACTCCTTATCCGTGGTCCAGTTTTACTGCGCACCTAGACGAGAAGCATGTGACTCCGTATGTTTCTTTATTGTATTTTCTTTTAATGATTATCCGTTAACTCTTAAACTGACACCGCTTGGTGCTCAAAGGGTTGTGCCCTACTTGCCCGGATTTTGTAAGGTTTTTGTTAATATTTTTTGTGGCTTTCGCCGGTTTTCGTTACTGGTTTTTAAATTTTTTAGTGGCCGAAGCCATTTTTGTATTTTTTGTAGCATGTCCTGAACCCTAAATTATAATAAGTGTATGTAGATAAATACAATAAAGTTACCTGGGCCTACACTGTGATTGCGGTTGTCCACGATTTTATAGAGCTACGAACTGTCCACTTTTGTGTGTTGTTATTGTTTTTTTTATATTTTCTCTCCGGTGAATTTTATTTTCTCTCTGTTATTTACGAACGAAACCAAGATTAGTATATGCTCTACAACTATAAGGTAAAAGTCGGTGTTTAAAAGTGCTCCTGTTTCACAGGCCATGTATAACGAATTACGCTAGTAATATTACATGTACGTAAAATCTGATGTTTCACATTATGTACTTTTCACATAATTAGTCTTGGTGGTAATAATTCCAAAACGCCTTTTATCATCAATTAATCCACTTAACCATTAATCCATCAAAACTTCTAACCAGACAAAGAGCTAAGCTTGAAGACACAAATTCTGAGCAACGAGTTATGGGGTGGTATTTGGAGAACAAGGATAAACCCGGTGAGTAGGAGAAACTTGATGACTCTGATATAGATCCGAACTATGTACAAAGTAATGAAGAGCAGCATGTATTAAAAAAATAAGTCAAAATACCTCAAGAAAGTGACAATAGTGTTAAATAAGAGCACCTTCAAAAGCTGAGCAACAAGTTTTTGGTTAAAGCGCCAACCAATATGAAGATGAAAATGGCAGAGAACTACAGATTATTTGTAGATCGAAACGACAATAAAAACATTATTCGCCATTTTCCCGGACTTAACAGAAAAGTTACCCAAATAGTGAACCCTATTGATTGATTGATAGATTGATAAAATTGTCCAATGCACCAATGCTGAAATAATTTCAATTAGAAGCAAACTAAAACTAGAAAGCAGTAAATCAAATTATAAAAACACTAATATTGTGGAGGTGCATAAATTTATCAGTTTGCTTATGATTAGTTTAGTTTTCAAATCTGGCACTAAAATATGAATTCTCTCTTTGCAAAGGGCCTAACTGAAATACATATTTAAAGATTAACCATGTTCGCTAAACTCCTTGAAAAAGTAGTGAATGCTCATAGCTTTAATAATGTCACAACTCGAGAGGAAAAAAAGGAAAACGGACCATACTACCTCCGAAATATTCAATGCATTTATTCAAAACTTTAAAGAAATGTACTACATTAGTGGTAATGTATATAACAGTGGCTGAAATGCTTTTGAGGTAAATGTCGATTTTGGATGTGCATGCCTAAAAAATCAGGTAATATGGCATAAAGATTCAAAGCTTCGCTGATTCGTACAGTTTTTACCTCTATAAGGCTTACATTTACACATGAGAGAACAGTGACGGAACTGGACTTTTCGAAGGAGAACGTAGGCCTTTAAAACTCACTTAATCAATTGTACGTTTATGTAAATCGCTTGAAAAATCTAACCGGAATATTACGACCGACAATTGGTTAACTTCATTGGAGCTGGTAGAGAGATTTAGAAAAAGATCTCTAACATATATCGGCACTATAAAGATAAATAAAACTATTACAATACCAGAGTTCAAAGCAAATAAATCTAGAATGGTAGGATCAACACTTTATGGATTTGCTACTTTACCTGTAACTTCTTAATTGTTCAAAAAATCAACAGATCAGTTGTTTGTTATTATAACAAAAACAAAAAGTACTCTAGACATTCTAAATATAAAACTTTATAAAAATTGCTCTATATTCATCTAATAGAACCAGCAGATGACTATTGTATCCCTGTGTTAAAAAATAAATTTTTAGAATAGTAGCATCAGTATTTCCTTTTATGGATAAAAACATAAAATTATGCATTCAAAATTAAAATGAAATATTTCTATCTAGATATTTTTGCACCATGTTCCTGAGACCGAATGTTTCCCATTACGTATCATGGACACATGTTTTAATTTAAGAGTTAATTTTGTATTAGAGATAAGATTGTGTATTTGTCTGACTGGAGGATATATTGCAATTGGCTAAACGACTAATATCTATACCATTAAAAAAAGATTTCATATAATGAGGATCTAGATCAGAAAGCTCACTTATGAATACTGTAATTACGGGTAAGATTACTGCTTTATTTTTATATTATGTTTATAGGTTTTCTTAGAATCATGTATTTACATCTTTTTATGCAGTTAACTACATAAAAATGGTTTACCAGTATTGAAAATGATTTGGACAATTTTCAAACATTTAAAAATAAATTTTTAAATTATTATTGGGGTGAATTAGAGCAAGCTAAATTTAGGGAAGTTCTATTATATTTTGGAAAGTATAACCACAATTTAAAATATTTAGAACCACCACTTAGAGAGAATAAAACAGTTTTAAATGTATCTAGACATGTTGATGCTGATGTTCTGCAAATAATAACTGTACAAACTATTCAAGCAATAGACAGTTTTATTAATTTTATTCAAAGAGTACAAAGAGGTAATATGACAAGTAATAATGATAACAATGATATTAGGATGAATAATAATAATAATATTAATACAACAATAATAACTTTCAATATAATAAGAAAAATCAATATAGACAATCATATAATAATCATAGATATGGTAATAATTTGGCAAAATTTTAATAACAATAACAATAATCAAAATAGACAAAATTTTAATAACAATACTAATTATAATAGACAAGATTTTAACAATAGGAGAAAAACAGAACGACCTAATTACAACAGGCAGGTAAATTATGTATGAAGGCAATGTTATATTATGTATGAGTTATGTATGAGTATGTTATGAGTTATAATGTTATATTATGTATAAAGGTTATATTATGTATGACTAATTTAAAATTTAAAATTTAAAATTTAAAATTGTGTTATTCTGTTTTTTTACTATATTGTTTTTGTTTTATACTTTTTGTATTATTTGACTGATTTATTTTTTAGCTTTGTCCATAAAATTGTTCAATAATTTTCAGTGACAAGATCTGCTAACGACAACTTAGTGGCACTTGAGTCAACCATTCATGATGCATTCTTACTAGATCAGAAAGTTATAGCAGTCTTTTTTGATGTGAATAAAGCTTTCGACACAACATGGAGATACCTCATATTAAATAAACTTGATAAATGGGGAATTCAAGGACATATGCTTGCGTTTATAAAAAACTTTCTGAATAAAAGAGAAATACAAGTAAGAGTAAATGGATACACCTCTACCACTAGAATACTTGACAACGGTGTTCCACAAGGTTCTATTTTAAGCCCAACTTTATTTTTAATTGCATTTAACGATGTAATAAATACAATTAAGCCTCCTATAAAAGCAAACTTATACGCTGATGATTTAGTTGTGTATATTAAATGCAAAAATATTACATCTGGGGCTAAAATATTACAGAACCTTCTATACAAAATCGAAGAATGGTCTTCCAAAACAGGCTTCCTCTTTTCAACTAATAAGACACATTACACAGTTTTCAGCAAACGCAAGAATACCATTCCTGTTTCGTTAAGATTTAACGGTCAAAATATATCTCATTCAGAGGAATCGAATTTTTTGGGCCTAACGTTTGATTACAAATTAAACTGGAAAACACACATTACGACTTTACAACTAACTTGTCAAAATAGAATAAACTTGCTGAAAATTCTATCCAATAATATATGGGGAGCTGATTCTAGTATTCTGCTTAACCTCTACAAATCAATTATTCGAAGTAAACTAGACTATGGTGCAATATGCTACGATACAGCAAATAAAACGTTTCTAAAAAACCTTAACACAATTCAAACAACAGCTCTAAGATCAGCCGTCGGTGCCTTCAGAACCAGTCCTGTAAGCAGCTTACAAGTAATATCAAGAGAACCCCCTCTACATCTAAGACGACATCTACTTAGTTTAAATTATGCAGCAAGAATATCTTCCAATAAAAAGCACCCATTATATTCTGAGATTATTAACGCACCTACATCCAATTTATATAGAAACAAACAACATAAAGACAAACCCTTTAGGGAAAGAATCAATCAAAAAGGATTCAATTGCAATGAATTCAAATTATCCATAACTACAAAATTAGACTTTCCTCCATGGCTTACCCCCTTACCTATCACCGATTTAACTTTAACACAGTACCCAAAAAATACCACAAATCCTAACCTTATCATTAACGCATTCAAAGAAATTATGGAGAAGTATCCAAATCACCACATAATATACACAGATGCATCAAAAACTGAAAGTGGTCATGCTGCAGCCTTCACAAATAAAAATTACAAATATGCCATTAGAATTCCACAGCATTGCAGCATTTACACCGGAGAAACCACAGCGATATTAGAAGCTATCAAGAAATCCTCTTCAACGACTGAAAATAATATTTTAATCATCACAGATTCACTGAGCGCAATTCATGGAATTAATCAACTTTACCCTATCCATCCCATTGCACAAAACATAAGAAATGAACTTAATGCACTACACCATATAAATAAAAAGGTTACATTTATCTGGATACCTTCACACATTGGCATTAAAGGCAACGAGGAAGTTGATCAATTAGCATTAAAATCCATCAAAAATGAAAATGTTCCAGAAATTACTAAATATCCCCACACCGACCATAAACGACAGTCCATGAATCATATAATAAATTTATGGCAAGCAAGCTGGGATGCAACAGACTCTAAGTTGAAAACAATAAAGCCTCGAGTAGACTCTAGCCTACCACAACAAGGAAAAAGAAGAGATCAAGTAATCGTAAATCGTCTTCGAATCGGCCACACAAAACTAACACACCAACACCTTCTAAATAAAGAACCAGCTCCAGTTTGTACCTACTGCTCTACTCAACTCACGGTGAAGCATCTGATAGTCGACTGCCCGCAGTTCCAACCTCAGAGAACATGCCGAGGAATTAGTGGAAACCTGAGAAGTGCGCTTACGACAAATATCTCGGATTTATTGCAGTTTCTAAAAGACATAAACATTTATAATAAACTGTAATTTAACAAACTGTACTACTGTGTATGTCCCCCCACTAATAACCCTTGGTGGTTGATGTGGGTTTTGTATGTTTAAATAAAAAAAAAAAAAAAAATTTTCAGTGACAATAAAGCATATTTCTATTCTATTCTATTCTAAGGAATAGAAGCTGCGAAGATGGTGAACGAAATAGTACAAGGCAAGAAAATATGAGTAGAAGTCATAGTAGTGAAAGACACAGGACATTAGATCCAAGTGATCAGACACAATCTGATAATTCTAACAATCCAAATGTTGCTCAGTAAACTTTCTGAATTACAAGTTGGGCCATTGCTATTATAAAAAACCTTCTGAATTTATTTCTTTAGATGAAGGTAATATTATTGAATCTATTAATTTAATTTATATAAATGCTATGGCCAAAAATAAAATGATTAGGGTTATGATAGATACTGGTTCAGAAAGTACTTTAGTCTCGGAAAATTTTATTTTTAATACGTTAAAACTATCAGATATAATAAAGATTCCAAAAATTAAAATTGTTGGTGCAAATACTAAGAAGTTGGGTGAAATTAATAAACTAGCCAATTTTAAAATTAATATTCTTAATACAGAAATTAATATGCAAGGATTTGTTGTCAAGGATTTATGTGTTGATATATTAATGGGAAATGAGGAATTGAAAAAAAAAGAAGGTAAAGATAGATTTGGAAGAAAAAATTGTAACTTTGGAAGGGTAAATAATTAAGTTTATGCAGTAGGATGAGGTCGAAGAAAAAATAAGATTTGATAGGATATTATTAAAAGAAAGTAATGATGTTTATGAAGAAGAAATGTATTTTGATGATAGGGAAATATCGTAAAAAAATGTAATGAATAATTGTAATAAATATTTAAGGAATGAAAATTTTAAGCAGGTGGATGCCTACGAGGTGGAGTGCGTACAATTAGAAGCAAGGAATAATGAGTACATAATGAAAAATAATTTTATTTGTAAAGAAGAAGATATGATAAAGTTTTAAGTTGTCCTAAAGAATATAAATATATTTTGCAGCAACCAGTTTCCATATTGTTTTGCAGTTTCCATATTGCAGCAACACAAAGGACTTGTTAATAAAGAAAATAGAATTGCACAAAATTATATCCATAGTATAAAAGTTAAAGAAAAAAAAAAGATATTAAAACAAAATCATACCCAATACCATATAAATACAGAGAAGAAGTAAACAAAATGATTAATATTATGTTAGAAGATGGAATCATTGAGAAGGCAGATACACGTTTTATAAACCCTATAGTAGTAGTACGTAAAAGATCAGGTGAAATCAGGCTATGTTTTGATGCAACGAATATTAACAAGATCACTGAAAAGCAATTTGAAGCACCAATGAGTATAAATGGCATACTAGGAAGAATTACAAGAATGTCAATTTTCACTAAAATCGATTTACAGCATAGTTTCTGGTTAATACCTCTAGAAAGAAAAAGTAGACAGTATACAGGATTTCAGATAGATAGAGTAGTATAACAATTCAAAGTAGTACCATTTGGACTTCAATTATCTTGCAGTGTTCTATGTAGATGTCTTCATAATATTTTGGATCAGTATGAACAATTTGTAATTCACTACATTGATGATATATTAATTTTTTCTAAAACGGCTGAAGATCATAAAAAACAACTAAAAATTGTAATCAACAGATTAGACAAAGTTAGACTAAAAATAAATCAAGAAAAATGTACATTTATTCAAAAAGAAATAATAATATGTAGATTATAAACTTAACACTGAGGGAATCGAAATGGATCCAGAACGGCCACAGGTCATTCAGGAATATAAAACACCACACAATGTAAGAACTTTAAGAAGATTTATTAAAATAATTAATTATTTAACAACCTACATATTTTAACAACCAAAATTTTGGGCATTTTGTGAGAAAAAGGGGATCAACATTCATTTTACAAGCATCAGACATCCTCAAGCAAATCCTGCAGAAAGATATATTAAAGAAGTTATAAAATATTTAAGAGGAGTATGCCAGGATCAACATGTGACATGGCAGCAACATATTGAACAAGTAGAATATTTTTTAAATAATACAAATAATTTAAATACAGAGGAAGTACCAGAATATTTAATGTTTGGTCATATAGGAAACAGAAAATGGATTAGTGAATATAACCAAGATACGTTAGAACAAGTAATGCAGAGAGTGAACAGGAGAATTGAGGAAAGCTGAAAAATATATCAGAAGACAAAATCAAAAAATTAAAAAACCAATCACATTTCAAAAAGAAGATATAGTTTTAATCCGTTTATTTAGAAAGGGGAATTTGAGAGAAAATCGTAAGAAATTACAACCAATGTTTGAAGGTCCATACAGAATAGAAAATCACAATGGACAAAACAGTTGCCGATAGATGCAGATAATAAACTTACAGGGATATTTCATATTAATGACATTTTCAAATATCATGAAGAGATTGCATAATGTCTTCTATACGTTTAACACTGATAGCACTTAATAATAACACAAACAGTTCACTATATAAAATCACTGATAGATCCATGTCATTAGACATACTTGATTTCTTGAAAAGGACAGATGTAGATTTCATTGTTGTGGAATAATGTATCAATTTGACATCATGCTTTTGGTATTTCTGAGCAGGTGTTGATTTTGTCCGTGCCCTAACAACCATTCTTTGGGGTATAGGATTGTATAGTATAGGATTGGTTGTGTAAATGTCTTTCTAAAAACAATGTGAAAGGTGTAAAACTTACCATTCATATTAAAGAAAGTCTTTTGAACGGAAAGAAGCAAAACGAAATAAATGGTTTCCTAAACCTTGCCTATTAATAAACAACAAAATATAGAGGCTTATTATACATTTACTTTTTAAACATTATAACATCCATTTGACATGAGAGTTGCCATAGACAGGGAACAGAGGTGTACTTAATAGAGCAATCTAGATAAAAGAATTTGAATTATCTAATTATTTAATTATTATATTTACGAATGTGTATGGATAAGAAAATTAATATTAAAAAAAGATAATAAAGAAATTATTTCTTTTAAAATTAATTTTGGGGTATTGAGATAATATTAAATATAGGAGACAACGAAGGTAATCTCAACTTAAATAGTGATTAAAGAAATAATTTATGAGTTATATAATAGAGAATATTATAAAAAGTATTTATATAAAGATATTCTTAAGATATTAGCATAATAATAAGTTTTAAAATTTTTTTTTTAATCTGATTTAAAATCAACCAAATATACACTGAATTATGGCAGTTGTAAGTAAGAGTGAATTTGAACAGAAAGTAGACATTTAAAATGATAATTACGGATTTAAAATAGTTTTACTTATTAATTTAAGACGTTTAATTTACATATAAGTTTACATTATGATCTTAAAAGCCTAAATGTCCATAAAAGTCTCCATAGAAAAGTTAAGAATTATCTGGAACTAAGGAAGTTAACCTTATTTGTGTAGTAGAATATTCGAGAACATTCATATATCTACGAAATAAAAGGATTTGAATACGATTTCTTTCAAGATCATTCTGGAACATTGAAATGTATAAATACTCTGGAATTTGGAGGATAAAAGACAGGACAGTAGGAATTCATTAATTAGATAGTATGGAGTTAATTCATTAAGCAGTCAGTCAGTCAGTCAGTGGGTCAGTAAAGAGTACAAGCAGTTCATTAGTAGATAGTATAAAGTGATCAGTATTAGAGTGTTAATTGTACAGTATAGTATACAATAATCAGTTATTCAAAGTTTTATAGTATTAAAAGTGTATTACATGGAGAATAAAAATTATATTATGTATATGGAGATTGGAAGAAATTAAAATTATAATATTTATAACGTGATTGGAGATTGGAAGAAGGAAAAATAAGATTATAAGAAAGAAGATTATTAAAAAAAAAAGAATAAACAAGAAAGAAGAATATTTTACCCATTTATAAATGCTATTAAGAAGAAAAATATTTTAAACTGGTGGAAGCTGTAATTAAAACATTGTGGTGTATTTGGAAAAAGTAAATTCACAAAAGCAAGGATAACCGAGGCTGATGACGAAGATATTGAGTGGTGATCAAACACTTTATTTTGGAAAACAGTTTAATTTAGGCATTCAGTGACAGAAAGCTACCAAAATTTGTTAATATAATTTAATTATTGTAAGAATTTCAATTTTAAGATAGGTTGTTCTAAATTTATATTGTCTATATTATACATATATATATATATAAACATATATATATATATATATATATATATATATATATATATATATATACAAAGAAAATTTAAAAAAGTACTTACAAACTAATTCTTTGAGAACCGCGATAAAAACCCTATACTTATATATGTTATTTTAAAATACTCATTGCTCATACACAAACAAAACATCATAGCAATATATTAATATATATATATATATATATATATATATATATATATATATATATATATATATATATATATATATATATATATATATATATATATATATATATATAATTACAGCAAAACCTAAATATCTGTTAATACAAACTGAACCGTCAATAGGAGAGCTGACGAACATAATGTTAGAAGATAATGTATTCTTGAATTTGTCTCTCCGGCGTACGATTTCTCGCAGTGCTCACAAGGTATACTGCTTGATTTTAGAATGCAATTTTTGTTTTTGTAGATGATAATATGGTTGAGATTTGCTTGTCTATGTTAAATATAGTCTCCATTATGTTTTTTCTTAAAACTCTGCTGATTGTATCTGTCATGCCCTTTTTATAGATATGTTTTCCAATTGTTTTTTGTTCTTATATAACGCGCACGACATATTACTAAGATTGTACTATAAAGATATGAAAAATAGGCAAAGAAGAACTTTTCCTATAAACTATTGGTAAATACATTCACTCCATTAAAATGCCCATGAGAGTGAAGAATTAGTTGTCAACTTTACCAACAGAAAAAAAATGACCATAAGCTTAAGTTTTTTCTCAGACCGTGATATACATAAAACGATATAAATTATGCATGTTGAAACAACCGCCAATCAAATTTATTATATTTTGATACAGTACAGACAAAATATAGATGCAGAGGTCAGAGAAACAGGAGAAACCCACAGAAATAAGCAACACAACAACTGAATATATAAATATTAAGACAAGATATCAAACATAACTATAAGAGAGAAATGACAAAACACTGAAAAATACAGGCCATCTAGGCATCGAAGAACATTAAGAACAAATCAAAACAAAAAGAGATTGTTTTAATGACTAGTGTCAAGAGACCATTAAAAAAAGAAATCAAGTACACAAGAAATGAGAAGACATATAAAAGAAGATCTCAAACGGCATCAAGAAGAACGAATCGAGAGGATTATACAAGAAAACAGAAACATAAGATCTATCAAGTCCCACCTAGGAAGAAATAAAACCATATAGATGGAAAATCAACAAGGTGTAATAGAAAAAAGCACAAATATCTCAGATAACAAGGGAATATTATAGTGACCTCTATAGCTCTAAACACAGTCCACCTAATACAACTCAACAAAACCTGAAAAAGAAAATAATGAATGTAAACTCTGAAATATTACCCCCCATAACCGGAGAAAAAAATAGAAAAAGCAATTAGAGATATAGAAAGAAATAAGGCTACGGGAGACGATGAAATTCTAATTGAAATATTAGAAGAAGGAGGGGAAAAGATAAAAGACTACCTAAAGATAATTTTCAATAAATGTTTGTTTGAAGGACAAATAGCGCAAGAGTGGAACAAGGCAAATCCAATTCTGATATATAAGAAAGGAAATAGATTAAAATTAGCTAACAATAGACCAATATCTCTCTTGTCAAAAATCTATAAAACTTTCACTAAGGTGATCACAACTAGACTAAACAACAAATTTGATGCATACCAACCAATTGAGCAGGCAGAATTTAGAAAGGGGTACAGCACAACCGACCACCTTTACACTCTTAAAATATTGATAGAACAGACCAACGAATACAACCTTACAATATGTTTGTTGACTGTAATAAAGCGTTTGACAGCATAGAACTATGGGCAGTGGAAGAAGCGCTAGTTAATTGCCGAATAGATTCACGGTACAGAATGTTAATCCACAATATATATTAAAACGCCACTACGAGAATTTAGCTAGACAGAGATTTGCAAACTTCATTAATTAGAATTTGTAGAGGTGTCAGGCAAGGAGATACAATCTCACCCAAACTATTTACTCTGGCGTTGGAAGGCATTGTTAAATCTAGGAAGACTGGGACAATAAAGGGATTTGTATAAACGGGAAATATTTACATCATCTAAGATTCACCGATGATGAACTCCTGATAACAACAACTCTAGAACATCAACGAATAATGATTTTAGACCTAGAGAAAACATATCTTGAAAAAATAACTAAAAATGAATTTAAAGAAAACTAAAATAATGACTAATAAAAAAGACAGATTAGTAATTACCGTAGGTGGAACAAACATAGGATACGTTCAAGAATATATTTACTTAGGACAATCTATCAGAGCAAACCAAAGTAACCAGACTAAAGAATTACTATTCTGAAAATTCGGAAAAAATATGAACGAAACGATAAGATTCAAAACCGAAACAACAGACGCTGTCGAACATGCATTGAAACTAAAATGAAAATGGGCTGGGCATGACGAAAGATATCAGGATAAAAGATAGAATAAAGAAATTTGCCGCTGGAGACCATATACTGCAAAAAAAGTCAAGAGGTCGACCGCAAATGAGATGGAAAGATGGCATTGAGCAAAGCTCAGGTCCAATATGGAAAAGACAAACAGAAGACAGAGACAAATGGGAGAGGCTTATATTCAACGCATGAATAGATTTTGGGTTATAGATAAATAGACTCAAAGAATAGACAAAAAATAGAAAAAAATATCACAAAATATACATCACCTATTGACAATCAATGGTAGCGTGATAGAACAAGTAGAAAAATATCAGTACTTGGGAACTTTGATCAATGAAACCAATGATCATACTGTAGAAATATAAACAGGCGAATACAGATTGCCAGATCAGCATTTATACAAATAAAGCCAGTCCTAATCGAGGCTTTCGAACTCTGGTTATACCGCAGAGTAATAAAAATATCATGAACTGATAGAATTACAAATAAAGAAGTACTGGAGAGGGTTGATAACGAAACAGAACTAATCACCACTATACAAACCAGAAAATTGGAATACTTAGGCCACGTGATGTGGGGTCCAAAATATGAAACATTGAGACTCATAATACAGGGAGAGATTCAAGGGAGAAGATCTGTTAGCCGAAGGCAGACTCATGGTCAAAAATCTACGTGATTGGTATCAATGCAGATCGATTGATTTATTTAGAGCAGCAAGTTCTAAAATAAAAATAGCCATTATGATTGCCAACCACCGTAGGGAGACAGCACTTTAAGAAGAAGAAGGTATCACAATGCCTCCTCTAAACAATATAGATAAAGTTGCAAACAATTAGTAAGACAAAGGAATGTGCTTATAAACAAGATTTGGAAATATGAATAGACTTCTATTAACTAAAAAACCAAGATTATATGCCCAATTTAAAAAATGGATAAACTGAAATATAAAAATTATCACGGTATAGTCCTCTTGTGCACAGTGTACAAAGTTTTTACTTAAATACTTAACAAACGACTTAAAAATTAACTAAAAACAATATCGGGAAATTTTAAACTGGTTATCGACAGGGGAGGTGTACATCTGACCCGCAATTCACAATAAAACAAATTTTAAACAAATCGGTGGAATACGATTTTGAAGCCCACAGCATATTTACAAATTTTAAGCAGTCCCACGACTCAATTAATAGACCCTAGTAATATAAAATATTTCATAGCTTTAACATCCACTAAAAGTACATCCGACTAGTTAAAGCAACAATGGACCTGTCAATAGCAACTATTAGAATACAAAATAAAGTTACTGAGAACTTTCTAATAGTCAAAGGAGTAAACCAAGGAGACGGGTTGCCAGCAACACTATTCAACCTGTTTTTTGAATATGTGATAATTCGTTGTATATTGAAAGAGATTATCTGCTAACAAATAAATCAATAAATATTGTTACCTATGCTGATGATATCAGCATTATGTCTCGCAGAACGAAAGAGTCGGCATAAATATACTCACAATTAAATGGTGAAAAAATCGGACTAGAAATAAATATTGACAAGACAAAAAAAAATGCTTAGGGTAAACTGTGCAAATACCGGTCAGTGGGTAATGGCGGTCATCCCGATTGTGCGAAATCTATTCAATCTGGCAACCTCCTATAACTGCCAACGTGTCCCTACACTACTCTGTATTCAGATTGCTGACGAGCGTTGAGTTGGCGCAAACCATTGTCATAGAAATATTATTAACCTGTTTTCAGTGTTTTCGATCTTATTTTTATGCTGAGTAATATAAGGTCTTAATTCATTTTTATTCACTTGTAGATCTTAAAATTGGTTACAATTGATTATAATCACGTTAGCTGCCTATTCCTTTTTTAAAGATCAATATTTTAATACATGTTTACGAGTAAAAACTTCTAAGAAAAAACATGCCAACAGGAGGCAATGCTGGTCAGTTGACCGGTATTACCCCCATGCTATAATTTATACCCTATACTATTAATCCTTAGGGATTAATCCATCCATTTTTCGACCTTGCAAGAAAGAATAAAAAATAAAAATCTTCAACGTGTCTCATTAGGTACTGAGGAACTGAGGTACTTCAACTGAGAAAATTAGCATTTGGGTTTACAAGATAATTTTTCTTGTAATAAAACACCTTTTTCTTGTAATTGGCATTACAAGAAAAAGGTGTTTGATTCTAGTTCTTTGGAATCGAATATTGATATATCATGTGATAACAGTGACGATGCATACGAAGATAGATGCCTGGTTTACAGCGAGTTTGGCAAAAACAATGAATTGTGGTATATATTTACCATTTGCTCACGATGGGCTTATTCAGAGTGCAGTGGATAGGATTCTGCAGAGAGTTATACCTGCGATGACTGTCAACTATTTTTACATTAAAACACATAGTTTTGTTATTTTTTGTTTGTTTTGTAATAAAAAATATTTTTTCACCTTTCTTACTGATTTACTTGAATTGTGACCCATTAAGCCACATTCGTTAATCGTTATATAACAAAAAAATGTTAAATAGATATTGATTTTTATTTTAATAATAACACAAACAAATTGACTGGCATTACCCACACTCATGACCGGTATTGTCCATAGAGGGTGACAATACCGGTCAAAGATACTTTTTTATGTTTTGTCTCTGTCAAAGACAAAAATTATATATTTTTGAAATTAAATGTATCTTGCAATAAGTTAAAACCCCAAATTATGGATTGACGGCTTAAATTTGATTCACAGAGTTTTACTTTTTTTATATTAAATTTTCTTCTTAGGTGACCGCGATTTGCACACTTTACCCTACACTTAAAGCTTATTTTTACTCATAAATATGTGTTTCGCAGAATGGCAAAACGCAGAGAACTTTTGATCACCATTAAAACAAGAAAGACAACATATTTGGAGCGCGTAGTTAAAAATGAGAGTTGTTGCAGCTGGTTATGAAGGGTAAAATGGAAGAAAAAAAGAAGTCCTATTAGACGACAAATATCCTGGCTAAAAAACATTCGGGACTTGATAGAGACAAATTTGCGATGGACATAGTCAATCTTTATTAGTGGAGTCGGCACTAAAAGAAGATGTGTTCCACTAGAAAACCACATACTGGAGTTTGAAAATCAAAGTCTACAAAACCATTATTAATCTAATATTGTTATAGATGCAAAATACGGGTGATGACAGAAAATACAAAAAGAAAGCTAGAAGTTTTTAAAAGAAAAATTCAAAGAAGCACCTATTTCAGAATTCGTTAAACTTTAACGACTCCGGTGGGCTGGTCATGTAGTAAGATTGGAGTCGTCCACAATATTGCCAAAAAAAGCACTTGTTTGTCAAATGTAGAACGTATGACCAAAAGTAAGGTCATGAAAAACGTGGAAGAATGAAGTTGCAGCGGATGCGCAAGATTTGCAAGACGTGGGAACTTGGCGAAGCCGTAAGGGCGGCGCGGGACATAGTTTAGATTTAAGTCCCGATTTAAGCTGCAGTGCTATTGAAGGTTATATGTAGAATTTTTTGTTATCTTCAACTCAACTAAGATAGTCTTAACCCTTTGGTATGATGTTATTTTCAGAACATCCATATTTTAGAACAGTATATATTTTATATAGCAATTCTAAAACCTTTATCAAATTTCTTCGACCATGATCAAGATGATAAAGTTGTTGTATACATGTTTAAGTAGTATCAGAAATAAAGAAGACTCTATAAAATTTAAAAAAAAAGTTGTACAATAACGCATTTCCCTTTCTGGATATTTTAATCTTAAATATGAATACTGAATATATTTTATCGAAATATACAGAAAATTAGGAAACAGTAACAAATACATAAAATACAATTTTTTTTATTGTTTTATTGCATGTTTACAATCTACTCTATACACAGAGTAATAAGTAAATGTCTATAAGTGAATTAAAGTGGGTTAGGACCATCCAGTGACTGTTTTCTGAGTATTATATTGCGGTAGATTTTCTGGCCATACTGTTTCAGTCTCCTTGTGCGATTTTTATGTTTTATAATATAATTCTAATTATATTATAATATAATTGTAAAGTGGTTGATTAGATACATACCATGGAGCTTTACTTATCAAACGGAGTATTTTGTATTGAAATGTTTGAATTATCTTCGTATTTGATGGTTTACTGCAGCCCACTAGTTTCGTATGCACAAACTGGTATGGGTATAGCTTTGTACAGAAGCAGTTTATTTTTAAGAAATAACTAAGACCTTTTGTTCAATGGTAAGTTCATATTTTATAATTTAAAATCTAGTTGTTTCTGTTTAATATGCGTTTACCATGTGAGTTTTTGATCCAGATAAAATCCCAAGTATTTGACAATTGGTTTTTATGGGAATCGAGATAATATTAAAAGAAACTTGTTTAAATGTAGATTTTCTTTTTATTGACATAATTTGTACTAAAGAGCCGGAATTAACAGGTACCTTTTATCGCTTAAGTTAGTTTTGTAATTTTGATAGAGAAGTAAAAAACTTAAATTTGTATATTGGTATAAAAACATTTAGTTACAACTTTTTAAAAGTGTCGTCCAAAATTCATAGATTTATAAAGTTTTCGATCAAGCTCAGATCATTCTCAGTGCCTTCTTTTGGTACTTGTAGCTAACACTAAAATTACAGTGGAGACCTCTAAGTGTTAGCTAAAAGTAGCAAAAGAAGGTACTGAGGATGATTTGAGCTAGATCGAAAACGCTATGTATCTATGCATTTTGGAAGACACTTTTAACAAGTTTTAATTAAATGTTTTTATACCAATACATAAATTTTGAAGTTTTTTACTTCTGTATATTTTTTTAACTATGTTACACAGCCAACTACTGGGATTTTCCTAATTTTTAGTTTTGTAATTGGTCTATATAATTTTGTACTTTTTGTGATGCTACATTAGGGTCGATATTCATTGCCAAGATTTCCATGTCATCGGTAAAAGTAACTTACGAAGTATCGTTGCTGGTTGGAACATCTGCTGTAAATATCAGATAAAGAAATGGGCATAGAACGCTAAACTGAGGTACGCCAAATTGTATGATGTGGTAATTTAAGAAGCTGTTTTCAGTTTTGACTTGAAAGTAACCATTAGTAAGATACGATTTTAGAATAAATTATACACTCACCGGAAAAATTAACGGAACACCTTAAAATTGTTACATGTTAGATGTCTCGAATTTCCTAAACCTGTTGTCCGATTTTAGTGATTTTTTTAGTATGTTATAGGTATATTATTTAAGAATATTGATGTAATAATATTGTTGCTAGACAGGTCAATGTCATTTTATACCGGGTGTAACAATCCTACTGTGTTTTTCCTTAAAGTTCCGAACACCCTGTGAAATATTCTAGCATATATAAAATATTGAAATTAAAACTTAATTATAGCCTTAGGCTTTCTTAACATTTTGTTTTTTGATTCATTTGCTGATGTTTGATAATAAAAAAGTTAGGTACGTTAACAACTAGCCATGTTTTTCATCAATAAATCCTCATTTTCTGCTTAGTTTAATAAACAAGCCTAAAGTAGGCTATGAGAAGTTAACAATTTAATACACATACCGGCAAATTTAAAGGAACCTGTCATTAATGCAATTATTCTTTATATTTGTATTTTATAGACTATATCTACATAGCTTTGAAAGCTCCTTGTCACAAGAAAGTCTTAAATGTCAAATTAATTTGTTTATTTGTATTGTGTTGTACATTTTACAGTCATTCTGTCTGTTCATAACAAGTACAAACTTGTATTTAATTGAGCGCATAGTAAGAAAAAGACTTAAAAAATCCGGTCTCAAGTCACATGTGCCAATAAAAGCTCCCAGACTCCAGAGACACCATCGTTTAGCACGACTACAATTTGGTCGAGATATTCTCCAAGACCATGTGGTACCTTTTTCACTATATATTGGCGAAAATTTTATTTTAATGCAGGATAATCCGAGCCCACACGTCGCAGACCGTGTAAGATATTTCTTATTACAAGTGGGTATAACAACGATGAATTGGCCAGCTTGTTCCCCAGACCTAAACCCGATAGAGGATATGTGGGACATGCTAGGCAGAAAACTTAGGGCACGGGTTCCTGCTATTCAAAACAGAGAGGAAGTCACAATTGCTTTGATTGAGGAAAGGGAGAGACTGCCCAACAACTGATCGATAGCGGTATCAGAAGTATGAGAAGACGAATAACTGCAGTTGTAAGGGCTCGTAGGGAAAATACACGCTATTAGAGCCAAAAAAATGCATAAAAAACCAATTTAAGTTCAAACTGTACAATAAAGTTAATGCGTTTAAAATCCGTATTTTGTCGAGTCTGACATATTTGTGTTTTATTTCTTCTTAAACAGGTTTTATATTGTACTACCATTGTAATATAAATTCAAAATACTTCACCAACATTCGTATTATGATATTATTATCTAAACAGTATATAGACTAGAGAGAAATTACTCAGATTTTATGGTTGTTCCTTTAAATATACTGGTGAAACTAAGAAGAAAATGAGCATTTATTGATGAAAAACATGGCTAGTTGTTAACATACCTAACTTTTTTATTATCCAACACAAGCAAATGAATCAAAAAAGAAAATGTTAAGAAAGCCTGAGACTATAATTGAGCTTTAATTTCAATATTTTATATATGCTAGAATATTCCACAGGGTGTTTCGAACTTTAAGGAAAAAACACAGTATGATTGTTACACCCGGTATAAAATGACATTGACCTGTCTAGCAACAATATTATTTCATTGATATTCTTAAATAATATACCTATAACATACTAAAAAAATCACTAAAATCGGACAACAGGTTTAGGAAATTCGAGTCATCTAACATGTCCCATTTTTAAGGTGTTCCGCTAATTTTGCCGGTGAGTGTAGTTGGTCTTCTGCTTTTTTTTCTTCTTTTTATGTACACATGACTTTGTCTGTTTACAAGGTGCCTTTAGTAAGTTGTCGCTGCATCATTTTTATGGTCTTCCTACTAATTATCTTCCTCTTGAGGAAAGATTTCTTGTCGTCTTTACTACTCTATTTGTTGTCATTCTACTTATAATAATATGATCGTTTTTTTTTCAACTCTTTTATTTTATACTCAATTCTTGATGCTCTTTACTTTGCATCTACGTCGTATATCTGTACTTCTAGCTCTGTTCCATAGTACCTTACATTTTCCAACTGTTTTCATTCCTGCCAATTTTTACATTCTTCTGTCCTCTCTGGGTCAGGTCGTGTTTCTGCTGCGTACGTCATTATTGTTCTGTTGACTGTTTTGTAAACTCTGCGTTTTATTTCTTTCCCTATAATTATATTCTCATATTGTTTCATGCAGGCAGCTCCGTGTTTGTTCTATTTACCTGATTTTCCACTTTAATTTCGATAATTCCATGCTAGATAATGTGATACCTAGATATTTAATATTGTTCTGAAGCTATTTTCTTGTGGCATTTTAAAGTAACTACTATTTAAATGGGAATAAGCCACAATTAAAGATTAAAGTACGTTTATTGACGTTTCAAGTTCCACTTCGGAAATCGTTCTCAAAATACAAACACTAGTTTATAAAACTCTACTACTCTACTTGTTTGGGTTTAAATATGGGTACTACATGTTTTTGAAGTCACTTGGTCACCAAAAAGTACCGCCTGCGATCCCGTGCTTCCTTATCATACACTTTCCGTAGTCTTATATATCTATATTTTGCCATTCACTTATTATATTTTCCCAATTTTTTGAACCTTAGCAAAGATAAAATGACATCAGAATTTAAATTCTGGTTGTTAATATGTTAATAATATCTGCCCACAGTTTTTAAAACACTGTAAAAAGTATGCTAACTGTAGGTTAAATTAAAATATTCTTCAAAAAATCAAGTATACATTAAGAACTCAAATACGCCCACGGCAATGTACTTTACTAGAAAATTTTAAACAGTATACGTTTGTAAACGCAAAACATGTATAAAAATATAGTATGCTAACAAACCACACTTACTCCAGTTACTGAGGCTTAAAATATGGTAATACCTCCGAATTTTTTATAACAGCATCGATTTATTTGAAAATTTTAAATTAAGCTTATCTTACCCTCCACTTCAAAAGTTATATACGCTCTAGGTACGCTTTTTGTTTTTAAGGGGTGAAAACTATCTTTTATTAAAGAAACTGGGAAAAACACGTATTTAATTATTTTATGCACTTAAATCTTGTTTGTTTGCATAAGGTAAATATTGTAATGTGTTCTCTAATATAAAAGTTAATTATTCACAATTTTCAACCCTTAAAACCCTTTAAAAACCCTTAAAAGCTAATACTTTTTGTAAAAATAATATGAATAATACTTTATACAAAAAAATGTGGCAACACTGTGACGCACAAACATATAGTTGTCATGTTTTAGCTGTCTACTGCCATGGCAATAGTTGGCCCCGTATCATCGAGCAATAAGACAAAAGAGGGAATGTAAAGGTAATGGGGGCAAACATATTGATAGACAGAAAGTGCTATTTTGAGAGGCCACTTTAAACAAGGAAAGAGAATCTCTTTCCTTGTTTAAGAAATCAAATTTAGTTGGGTTATGTTATTGTTTGTCAAAACTGTCACATGAAAGCTTATTTTTATATTTTCTATTGAAGTTTTTTAACAATTGTTTACAATTGTTAACATTTTAGACTATTATCGTTATTAATCAATTAAAACTTTATTGTGTTCTAGTGTTAAAAAAAGTATTTTAATAAATAAATAGATAAATATATAATATAAAATATTTGTAATATAAAATAAATAAATAGATAAATTAGAACCCCTACACCACTGTATGATTATTGTCAAGTGTCATGAAATTTAAATTTGGCGCATTTGCATTTCCGGATATGTCCGCCATCAGAGGCCACTTGTTTGGTCTCCTTTTCATAACGATTAGATTCCCTCTTTTGTCTTATTGCTCGATGCCCCGTATAAACATCTTCTCATTCAACTGAACTGGCCTCCGACAATCCGAAACCACGTGATGACAATAATTGTCCAATGACAATTGTCTCGCCAATTGTCATCGTGAAAACGCGGCTTTAGCGAAATTTGTAAATACAGTTGCTGATACAGTAGTTGGTCCTTTTCTTGCTACATAATTTGAATATTTTTTATCGATATAATCAACCGCAAACTATTATATACAAACAATTTTATGCTAACCTATTAAGTGTTCTTCGAAATAATAACTAGGAAAATCTTTTAAGCCGTACTAATTATATAAAACCACCTGGAAATGTGATTTAAATATAATTAAATTACATTAATTGAAAAAAATGCAGAGGTTACCATCTGGGGTTAGTTTTTGCGGTAATACATAAATATTTCAATAATATTAATGTGAATAAAGTACCTAGTAACTCTGTATTTTTTATTATGCAATAGCAAAATCTATGGGGATTTACTAAAATGTAAGATGTGTTTTATAACTAATTCGTAGGTAGATGTTCAGATGTATATTTAAAATTTAATGGTAGAACCATATTAATTATAACATATTTTACGGTAGATAGATATTACAGGCCCATATATATGACAAACTTTTGTTTATAAACTTTTCTGATAAAGAAGACGTGAAGAGAAACTTTACTGTATACACATCAAAATAATCTAGGAGACACCTATATTAATAGCTTTAAATCAATGTTAGCTGCAAATACAATAGTAAATTTGTCATTAATCTTTTTTTTTGCTTTGTCGATTTTTGTACTAATTTGGACGGTAATGCTGATAAGAATGGCTATAAAAAAATTACCAAAACTTCAATATGCGGTTTTGGTCACAAGACAAAAAGTAATATTTCTTTATAGGTCCTTATTTTCGATGTTTATGTGGATTTTTGTTTAGTTTTGCAATTGCCAATAATTCATCATTTATACATTATACATCATTTAAATTCCGAAACTCAGTGGCGTGCTATCAGGATGCTTTAAGCTGACAAAAGTCTAAGAGGTGTCCTCCACATGAACAGAAGTGTCATTAGTCGTTTGTAGTTAAGACATCAAAAAACTGATGATGTTTTCAAACGTAACAGGTCGTAAAAGAATAACCAACCACATTAAAGACCGTTTTATTAGGTTGCAGGTTGCATCAGGTGTTTGTAAGTAGCCAAACCATTCAAAATAGACTGCATGAAGTAGAGTTAAATGCTCAAAGACCTGTGAGAGTGCCTGTCTTATCCAGAGGAAATCGGCTCATCGACTTAAGTGGGCACAAGAACACGCAAATTGGGTTAGACGTGTTAGAATAACTATTAGATTAGATGAACCAAGATGAAAACGATAAAAAATGACACACTACTGTGCATTAATTAATTTGATTGTATTTTGTAATATATATATATATATATATATATATATAATTTGGAAGAAACGATAAGAACGAGTATAATCTCTGCGATCAAAAAAACCCATACGATGCCGAAACCGAAAGATAATAAATTGAAGACAGAAACACAACAGATGATTAGGGACAGAAGCCGCATGGATCGAAATTCACCAGAATATAAGGAACTTAATAAGGCAATAAGAACAAGAATTAGACAAGACATCAGGGACAACAACACCGAAAAAATCGAAAACATTATAGAGAAAAACAAGAATATGAAAGTGTTAAAAACGCTAAATAGTAAAGGCCGACAACAAATACACCAAATAAAGGATAAAAATGGAATCATTAGAAACGACAAAAATCAGATAATAAACATTGTCGAAGATTATTATACAGAATTATACTCGTCCAGCGTAGCAAAACCTGAAACCCATGATATGGAACGAAGAATACTAAATGTAGGATCTGAAACACTACCAGAAATTACTACCGAGGAAGTTGTAAATGCCTTAAAGCAAATGAAAAATGGAAAATCTCCTGGAGACGACGGAATAACAAAAGAGATGATTACAGCTGGAGGTCAAACTACTATGGAGGCAGTTAAAATCTTACTGAACAAGTGCCTATTCGGGGGTGCTATTCCAACCTCTTGGCAAAACGCGCAGGTACTTTTACTACACAAGAAAGGAGACAAACACAAACTCGAAAATTACAGACCAATAAGCCTGTTACCACATCCATACAAACTGCTTACCAAAATAATTACCAACAGACTATCAAACAAATTTGATAGTTACCAGCCTGTTGAACAAGCGGGTTTCCGCAAAGGTTATAGTACAATAGAACACCTACAGACAATAAGGACACTTATTGAAAAATGTAACGAATACAATGAACCTCTTCATTTGGCATTTGTGGATTACAATAAGGCATTCGATTCCATAGAATTCTGGGCGGTATTAGACGGAATGAATAACGCAAGGATAGATTCCAGATATAGAATGCTCCTAAAATACATATACGACAATGCAACTATGCAAATAAATGTAGCAGAAGGCCTAACAACAAACAAAATAAGATCAGAAAGAGGTGTTCGACAGGGAGACACCATATCTCCAAAATTATTTACTCTTGCATTAGAAGATGTGTTCAAGAAGTTAAATTGGGAACAACTCGGAATTAAAATTGATGGCAGGTTTTTAAGCCATCTAAGATTTGCCGATGACATAGTACTCATAAGCAACAATACAGAGGAACTAATCTACATGCTGAAGGAGCTTAAACAAGAATCTGAAAAAATCGGTTTAAAAATGAATTTAAATAAAACAAAAGTAATGACAAATCAAAATATCACAATCGACTTAGATGGAAGTGAGATCGAAAGTGTCGAAGAGTATATATACCTAGGTCACACCATCAAACTAGGCAAACAGAATCAAACAGCAGAGATAACTAGAAGAATCCGAATGACTTGGGCAGCAGTAGGCAGACTCAGTGATGTGTTGAAGAACAAAAAGATACCAATAAATCTAAAGAAAAGGGTATTCAACAGTTGTATTCTACCGGTCATGACTTATGGAATGGAGACCATGACACTTACAGAGTTGTCAGCCAACAGATTAAGAACAACACAGAGGGCCATCGAACGAGCTATGTTGGGAGTATCACTGAGAGAACATATACGAAACGAGGACATACGAAGCAGGACGAAGGTGGAAGATGTAATTGGAAGGATTGCACGAATGAAATGGAACTGGGTAGGGCACGTGGCACGGCAAAACAACGACAGATGGACGAAAAACATTGTACATTGGAGACCACGCGAACACAGTCGGAGTAGAGGAAGACCACAAAAACGATGGATAGACGACATCAAAGCAAAAATGGGGAGAAACTGGCACCAAATAGCACAAAACAGGGAAGAGTGGAGAACTCATGGGGAGGCCTTTGTCCAGGAGTGGATGCAAACAGGCTGAAGAAGATATATATATATATATATATATATAAATATATATATATATATATATATATATATATATATATATATATATATATATATATATAATATATATATATATATATATATATATATATATATATATATATATATATATATATATATATATTTATCAAATTATTCTCGACCGTACTGTGTTAAATATTATTTGTAGTCTCAGCAATTGGTCTGTATGAAATAAAACTCTATTTGTTATTTCTCAATATTTCGTCACGATTTTGTGACTTCTTCAGGAGAAAACTGTAAATTTATTATAATTATTATATGTAAACAAAATGAATATTTCAATACTTACAACTTAAGATTAAAAATTTTAAATTTTGATAACATATCCAATTAGATAAATGACATTTTTTTTTGATTTTTATTTATTTGGGAGTTATGGTAACCGCAATATTTTATAGAGTGAACTCCCATTATACAATTTTTAGCGAATAAGTTTTAATAAACAATTACATATTGTGACAGTATTATCCATATAATAAGGTGGAAAAGTAGAATATTGAGAAATAATCAGGAACATGGTAAATTGATCTATAAAATGTAATTGATGGTACGTAGTCAGTTATTGGTCTGATGTTGTTAGATACTGATATTAAGATCTATCATATCATATATTGTTTAGTATATTACAGTAGATAATACCTTAATGGTTGATGTCTGTCAACAGTGGCTTAAACAACGTGTCACTCAACACAAAAGTGACTGTAACTTACGAAAAAACTCTTGTGCCTTAGTGGACCACCACTTAAAGACAGGACATAACTTTGACTTTAATAATGTAAAAATCTTAGAACAAATTGATAAAAAAATCGACTTTTTCTTGAAAGGGTACACATTAATAAAACTCCAGAATCTATCAATTATAAGACAGACACCAACCATTTAAGTAATATCTACTGTAATATACTAAACAATATATGATATGATAGATCTTAATATCAGTATCTAACAACATCAGACCAATAACTGACTACGTACCATCAATTACAAAAAAAAAATGTCATTTATCTAATTGGATATGTTATCAAAATTAAAATTTTTAATCTTAAGTTGTAAGTATTGAAATATTCAATTTGTTTACATATAATAATTATAATAAATTTACAGTTTTCTCCTGAAGAAGTCACAAAATCGTGACGAAATATTGAGAAATAACAAATAGAGTTTTATTTCATACAGACCAATTGCTGAGACTGCCAATAATATATATATATATATATATATATATATATATATATATATATATATATATATATATATATATATATATAGATATAACATTATTTAATTATTAATTAGTATAAGTTTAAAACTGTTGACAGTACTAAGACAGATAGGAACAAGTTAGCTAACAGGCTTGTTTAACGGAATTATGGAAGTTGGACAAATGCCAGATGCATAGAAAAGCCCTATGCTATTACCTTATACAAAAACAGAATATTTCCAACATTCTACTGAATACAGGGACACGAAACTATTGAATAATAGTAATAATAGTAACTTAATATGATTTGGTCCAGTATAATACTATTTAAATTTCCTACCCTGGTGTTTCTGTACTTTCTCGTCTTGTTTTCCATAGTTTCTTTTTTTCATTTTTTAAAAATGAAGAACAGCAGGACAAATGTCATACTATTTTTCATACTACTCTATTCGTTTTCGTGCCATATACTCGATATCGTTGTAACATTGAGGGTTCAAAATGGTGCAATTCCTAAATATACTTATAATAATCCATTGTAAGTCAATTAATTACGAATACTTGTAAAGTTAACTATATTGAAGTCGATAATCTTCTAAAAAACATTAATAAATTTATTATTTTATTTATTTGTTTATTTTACCTTGAATATGGTTACCATATCGTATTATTAACAGATAAAAGGGAAGAATTACAAAATATGATGGATGAATTAAATAGCGAATCAACAAAAACAGGTCTGCAAATGAATTATAATAAAAGGAAAATTATGACCAAACAACCAGACGAATTAATAATTACAATTGCACAAACAACTATAGAACAAGTAAAAAAAAATGTATATTTGGGACAACTAGTTAAATTAAATAAAGAAAATCAGACCGAAGAAATAAAGAGAAGGATACGGTTGGCTTGGGTATCATTCGGAAAACTTTCCTATATACTAAAAAATAGAAAATACCCCCAATATTTAAAAACAAGAGTCTTCAACCAACGTATACTTCCTCTTCTCTCCTACGGCTCTCAAAGTTAAACGTTTACAAAGGAAAACATGGAAAATAGCAAAGACCTAAAGAGCCATGGAAAGGCAAATGCTGAACATCAGGCTATTAGACAAGAAAATAAATACTTGGGTCCGCAACAAAACAAAAGTGACCGATGTATCAATGCAGATAGCAAAACTTTAGTGGAAGTTCGCTGGAAATACCATATGACAGAAAGACGACAGGTGGAATAAGATGATTATACACTGGAGACCATATAGTTACAAAAGAAAAAGAGGAAGGCCCCAAATGAAATGGTCAGATGACGAAGAAACACGCAGGTCCGAAGTGGATACAAACTGCCTACAATAGAGAGACGTGGAAGAAGGAAGTGGAAGCCTATGTCCAAAATTGGATAGCAAGGGCTGTATGGATAAATAAATGGTTACCATACACTTGGTATATCCTAGGACATAATTAGCGGGAGTTATGGCCTATAACGCCCTGTTTTATAAAAAAGCAAATGTTTTAGAACCAAGTTTAAGTTTATTTTAAACAATTTTCATATGAGTAAAAATTATATAACTAACATTTTTTGACCTTAAACTTTATTATTAATTTCTCAAATTTTAGAACCTTAATCCGCTTTCAAAACATAAAAAAAATTAAAAATTAGTTTACCAATTCCTGAACATAAGCCAATATTATGGTCTCATGTATGTCAGCTATTTTATTTTTCAATGTCCATTGAATAAATGTTTTGTACTCTTTGTCGTACAATGTAATGGATTCTGGATTACGGAAGCCATAATAAATTTTCTTTTGCCTTTACTGCACTTTCTTAAATATTTTCTGGTTAATCCATAACTGAATATAAATCCAGCTGATAATTACATAGAATTATCAACAAATGTCAAAATATCAACAACTATCATAGAAACACTTTATTTGTTATAGACTACTGAAAATATGCATATATTTTGTAGGTGCAGTAAAATACAAGGGAAAAACGTCTTAATGTTGGTTTTTATATCATGTGAAGTGAACAATAAAATCTTGTGTGTACCACTGGTGTTACCGGATGATTTCTCTTATCGAACAACATCCATTCTTCCGGTCAGGGGCTCTCTAGCTGGATTATGATGGCGTAATAATCTTCCGGTTTAATAATCTTAATAACATCCTTGGTGCATACTTAACTATTTTATTAAACCATATCTACTCGTAACTCCTAAATATTGTAAAAAACCGAAAAACGAGTTATTTAGGACATATCTACAGAGGAGAAAAATACAACTTCCTACGACTTATAATGGAAGGGAAAGTGGAAGGAAGAAGAGGTCCAGGAAGAAGAAAATGCTCCTGGTTGAAGAACATAAGAGACTGGACAGGCATGGACACACATGCGATACTAAGAACAGCTCAAGATAGAGAGCAATTTGCTGTAGTTATAGCCAACCTTCAGTAATGGAGAAGGCACCTTAAGAAGAAGATATCTACTCGTAGAATAGTCTATTGATTCTTTTCCTAATATCCCTACTTCTTCCCTCTCCTTAAACAGAGAAACCTATGAAATCATCATGCTTCCATAATCAACAATCTTCAATAAATAGTTTTAACTACTAGCAACCCCCTTCTTTAACTCTAGCATCAGAAGAACCCATTTCAGCGGTACAAACCTAGAATCAGCTACTTTACATATTACTGCTAGTTCTCCACAATTAAATCTTAAGACTACACCACCAACTACAGCATTTGTGACTCCAAAATCAACTCCTTGAAAGGAATAAAAAAAGAGAAATCTGTAAAATATCAAGTATCGAAAAATCAATTATTACTAATTCGGAAAAAATTTTGTTATGGTTATTACAGCTTATATTCTTTTTAAAATTTTCTTTGGTATTGGTGATTCTATTAAACAAGTTCAAAATTTTGCTACCAACATAAACTCCTGTCTCGTAGATTTTACACAAATGTATATAAAATTTTATCAGATAAACAAATTCCATAAAAATCGGATTAAATGAATAACGAAAAAACCAAAGCTCACATTAAATCCCGTGAAAATTTTTCCTTTGTCCGCAAGCTTGTCACTTTAGTAGGATGAACTGAAACCAACCACGAAACCAACCACAATGAGAATTATAGTTAATGGAGGTGCACCGCATAAAATCTACTCAATAGTGTTGAATTTCCCAGCAAATCTAAGAAATTGGTAAAACTACATACTGCTCTAATAAGCTTAGTAACTGGACATAATCTGATATTCTCTTCTCGCTTATAGTTCACTTACCTGCAACAATTTTGACTACTTGTTAACATCATTACTGTACACCTTCTCTCAACTTCCAAGATTCGCATTAGAAAAACAATATTCTTTCCAAATCAAAAAGCTGTTCTCTGGTGGAACTTCTCCTGTCAAAGGGTAACTAGTCTTTCTAAAAGTTCCCTCTATTTGTACCAGAACTTTAATTTCAAATGACAAAGATTACCAAACATGTGCTTATTCCCAATACTTGCCATCCATTTCAAACAGAAACTCAGAAATAGAACTAATCATAACATTTTCCCTGAAAATATCAGAATATATCAGAAAATATATGCACACTATCATTATAAAATAGTAGACTATTAATTCTTCTTTTAGTCTCCTAAAGAAGATTTCATTGATGAGTTTTTATAATAATTTTCTTTCTTCACATATACATGAAGGAGTCCTTCAAGGTTCAGTTTTAAGTTCACCCTTTTTTATTCTTACCATCAGCAAATTAAGCTATAACATTGCTCCAATAATTAAATATGCGATATTTTTCAATGACATAATAATATACTGTCATGTAAATTTACCGAATCTACTAGCAAAGTTCTCCTGGAAATAAACTTTCTTCTAAACAATGTTGTTTCTTTAGAACTTTGGCACGTTTTGTCTTAATCTCTCTGACCAAATCCAAAGTAGGTAAATTTGGCAGAAAAGGTTTTTATTTGATTTCTAGAATCAGTGTCAATAATTTTAAATTACCAGTTGTTAATAAACGCAAAAGCTGATTATTCAAGATTAACCTGGAAATAATACATTTAGAAAACTAAGGAATATACTTAAAGATATTTACAAAAGACTCATATTACCATATGAGTCTTAAAAGGATTTTGTTCCAGTCTTGCAGAAAGTTTTACTGTGAAACTGACCAACCTCGTTCATGGCTTGTACAAAAGTATCTATTTCTGTCGTACGCTGCTGCAATTTTCTGCAACTATTTCAATCCAGTATAATATTTTTGTACATTATGCCATTAACTTTATTTTACAACCACCTTTCATATAACTCATTTATACATCATTTTCCTAAGCTCCTACAGCCAATAATCAGACTCATACATTTCTTTTATCCTAGAATCCTTCCACTCCAATAGTCCTTACTTGACCAACATACACCTTTAGCTAATTTTTTCTTCTTCAAATTTAACAAGGAAGATATCATTGCTAATACATTAAGGACTACCTCTATAGAATTTTTTAAATGAAAAGCAATATAACATATTTGTTTATACTGGACGTCAAAGTCTGAAATTGAAGTGTAATGTTATACAACAACTGCTGGCTTATCAGATCCTCTAAAATTTCTGCTTAATGTAGTGTCCAGACGAGTGAGCTATGCCCTATCTCATCATCATCATAGTCATTAGTCATAGTTTTATTTAGTGGCGCACCCAGGGGGGGTGTTTGGGGGTCAAACCCCCACAGGACCATATTCCGACACTGTTATTTACAAATTTTAAGGACTTAAAATGGTGGAGGTAGCATAAAAAAATTTCGGTGCCCAACCAAAACTCCCCCAGAGGACAATTCTAGGTGCGCTACTGGTTTTATTAATGATATTTCTCCAATGGGCCCACTTATCTATTACATATACTGCCTTGGTATACTGCCCGTCGCTGTGGAGATTTTCCGCTTTAGCGTTAACTATCAGGTCTTCCGTTGATCAACAACCGTTCCATTTTGTAATCGCCTTGATGGATACGATCGAAGAACTTTAAAATTATGGAGTAAACAGCACTAGAGTTTAATTTCATCTAAAACTCAACATTCATGCGGCGAGCCGTCCATGGAATACGAAGCAGTAATTTCCACGTTTACTTTGATTTTCCATGTCTCGCATATATAGTAAAATGTGGAAAATATCAGAGTTAAATCGAGTCTCTTCTTGTTTGTCATATAAATGTGATAATCACGCCAGACCCCGTTCATTGTTGCTCTTGCTAGTTGTATGCGTCTTCGAATTTCGGGTTTACAACTGTGTGTGTTATTAAATATAAAAAACATAAAAAGGGAGCGACAGATTTATGTAGCAACTATCGCACAATTGCTCTAATTGCGCATTGCAGTAAGATACTCTTACACATAATTCTCGAGAGGATAGAGCCCTTTTTACTACCTAACTTTGCGGAAAAACAAACAGGTTTCGTCCCAGGACGTGGTACTAGAGAACAAATTTTAAACGTACGGCAGATTGTAGAAAAATCCAGAGAATTCAACATCACAACATATTTGTGCTTCATAGATTATAGTAAAGCTTTCGATTTGGTCAACTGGAGTAAAATGTGGCAGGTTTTGTCTGAAATGGGAGTCCCTAATCATCTGATACTGCTAATTAAAAGCCTGTACAATAACAATTATGCCAGAGTTAAAATAAATAGGGAACTAACTGACAGTTTCAGGGTCACAAAGGGCGTGAGACAAGGCTGCATACTAAGCCCAATTTTATTTAACATCAATGGTGAATGGATAATGCGGAAAGCTACTGAGGACTGGAACGGTGGCATCACCATTGGCGGGAAGAAGATTTGCAACTTGAGATATGCAGATGATACTACTATCCTCGCTAGTTCTGAAACTGAATTGATTCACCTGCTACAACGGATAGAAGACGTAAGCTTAACGATGGGCCTTAAAATAAACAGGGATAAAACGAGAATCATGATAATTGACAGAGCTAACAACAATCAAAATCATCTGGTTAGGATAAACAATATCGCTGTTGTAGATAAATTTGTGTATCTGGGCTCATTAATAACCAACAAAGGAGGCTGTACTGAAGAAATAAAGCGGCGGTCAGCAATCGCAAAAAGCGCTATGGCAAAATTAACAAAAATTTGGAAAAGCCATGAAATTACTACGGATACAAAAATGAGACTAGTAAGAAGTCTAGTTTTTCCAGTTTTTACTTATGCATCGGAATGCTGGACCCTTACTGAGAAAGACAAAAAGAACATAGATGTATTTGAGATGTACTGCTGGAAAAGAATGCTGAGAATACCATGGGTGGCCCGAAGAACAAATGAATCCATACTGGTCCAGCTAAACATAAAGAAAAGACTAAGAACACAAATAACAGAACAGATAATAAGCTATTTTGGACATGTGCTTCAAAGAAATGGTCTTGAAAAACTTACCATCCAGGGAAAAGTAGAAGGCAAAAGAAGTAGAGGTAGATCTCCTACACGATACACGGACCATATTGTTGCTACCATTGGCGCTCCATTGTCAGAATGTGCTAGATTGGCAGAAGATAGAAAAACGTGGAGGAACATTGGGAAAATTACCTAATAGCTTCATGATATCACGATACCTGCATCAGGTTAACGACTAAGAAAAAGAAGAAGAAAACACTTCTTCTTCTCTATTTAATGAGCTATAAAATATATCGTAGTAAAAACTACCTCTCAATTTTACGTGCTTTTAAATAAATTCAACAACATCTAAACACACAAAGCCATATGTACAGATGCACTAACCACTATACACTCATTTATCGGTACATTCAAGAAACCATCCTCTCGTAGAAGATATTTATATCATATATTTGTTATATTCATAACAATACATAAACCTGCAATAATTTAAAAGCTGATTGAAGGAGCTTAATGAATCTAAAGGGCAAATTTACTAAAATAAAGTTTCTTTTACGCTGGGTAAAATTTAGCTCACAGTGAACCAATTTACCTGTCCTAGTTTATACAGAAAAATATATAATTACATCGATATGATGTATAGAAAATACTAGTCTAATACACGGTGATCTAAAAACATCATCTCTACAATTAAATTGCTACTATTGTAATAATAATCTACTGGTCAAACATACTCGTAGAATGCTAATTCTAAACTAAGATATGCCAACAGCTTGGTATTAGCCCCACCTCCAAAGATATCCTAAACAGCACAAATCAAATCCGGAAGCTGATATTAACTTTTGAGGAAACAGTTGATTTATTTGAAAACACTCATGGAACAAAAGATGTTATCAGCGTTATAAATAAGTTTACAGCAGACATTCCAGAATTTAGACAACTTTTCACCAAAATATTACACCAAACATTCATTCTTATACATCCGAGCGCTCATTAAAATTGAAATGTACAAAGCTAAACAAAAAAAATACGACACAGCTCTCAAAAGATAACTACGAGGTTGAAGAACCTGACACGGATACATCGGATACATTCAATAATTATAACTATAAAATTCAATTTATTACAGTGGAATATAAATGGGTTTTATATCCATTACGAAATGCTAAAACTTTTAACTAATGATATTGCCCCCGCTATCATTTGTCTCCAAGAACTAAATTTCACAGACCAATGTTTAAAAACATTTAAAAATTTTCCAACATTCTATAAAAATAGAAACAAGCAGGAAATAGCAAGTGGTGGATTGGCCATTTATGTTAAAAATACTCTTGGAGCACAAACAATTCCTCACAGACATCTATATGCCCAGGTTAATAGTAGGAGATTTCAATAGTCACAACCCAATGTGGGGATCAACAAATTTTAATATCAAAGGCAGACTAATCGAAGACTTGTTAACTGAAGAAAATTTAAACATTCCCAATGATGGAAGACCAAGCAGATTTAATGTATATACTGGTACAACATCGGCAATCGATCTATCGATTTGTGACCCAACTCTTTCAATAGCTCTTAATTGGGATCCCATACTCTTTTTATAAGGGAGCAACCATTACCCAATAAAAATTTCTGTATTTTCTGATTACGCTATCTCTGAATACCAACCAGTCCGAAAATGAAACCTGAAAAACGCAAATTGGGACAAGTACGCTGACGCCATAAAAACAGACACAGAATCACAAAAATCTAGTTTTGAAAACACTGATATAAATGAAACTCTCAACATTTTTTTACATATTATTACATACGCGGAAGAAACATATATACAAAAAACTAAAATATTATGGAAACACAGACCTCAACCATGGTGGAATACAGAATCTCAAAATGCAACCAAGTAATATAAAACATCTTTTAATAGAATGAAAAAACCTAGTAACACAACTAACATAACTGAATACAAAAAACAAAGAGCACATGCTCGATATATAACAAAAAATGTTCGAAAACCCAAATGGAGGAAATTTGTCTCAAATATAAACAGTAAAACACCTTTATCTACAGGCTGGTCCAATATTCGTAAAATATCAGGGAAAAACAAATTTTACCAAGTGCCTTTTATTACTGGTAATACTATTGTAATAAAAATCTAACGAAATAGCTGATGCATTTGCTATATACATCGAAAAAAACTCAAGCAATAGCAACTATTCCGAAGAGTTTATACAACACAAAATCGTCATAGAAAAAACACAGGTCGATTGTGAAGATAGAGATAAAAGTTCCTTCAATATTCATTTAACTGTAGATGAACTTAACTTAGCCCTTCATACTACAAAAAATGCTCCTGGAGCCGATAATATACCTTTAGTATTCTTGGAAAAACTGCCAGGCAATGCTAAGTGTACTCTTCTAAAAATTTTCAATCGAATATGGTTAAATAATGTCTTTCCAACTTCCTGCAGTGATTCAATAATTATACCTATTCTCAAACCTAATAATGCACGAACTTAAATTTCCTTATATAGACCCATCTCTTTTACTAATGTTATATGCAAAGTCATGGAAAAAATAGTTAATAAAAGATTGCTATGGATATTAGAGGAAAAACACCTCCTGGTTAACGAGCAAAGTGGATTTCGACAAAATCGAACTACTGCTGATAACCTCTTTAATTTAGAATCTGATATTCTTGAATCTTTCGCAAACAAGCAGAAAACTATTGCAGTATCAATAGACATTATAAAAGCATTTGACACAGCATGGCGTTACGATATTATTAGATCATTACAGACTTAGAATATTAGAGGTAATATCATTAATTTCATTTCAAATTCAAAATCAAACTCCAGCTTAGTTGGTGGCAGATTATATGCGGATGATCTGGTATTATTATCTTCAGGAAAAAACAGCTCATCAGTACAGCGTCACTTACAAACCTCACTTCATGAACTCGAAAACTAGTCGACGAAAACAAGATTGCAGTTTTCACTTAGCAAATCAAACTGTTATTTTCAAAGAAACGTGATCTGATTAAACCGCAACTACAATTATGTAACCCAATCCCGAATTATGCCGATGACATTAGGTTCTTGGAGATGATTTTTGATATGAAAATCACATGAAAAAAACACATTCTACAAATAAAAAACATGCCAAAATGGAATTAATCTTATAAAAACTATGGAGCTGACTATAACTGCTTAATCCATGTTTATAAAACCCTAATTAGATCTAAAATATATTACGGCTCCATAGTATATGTATGTGCTAAAGAATACTTACACCACTTTGACGTGATTCAAAATACGCATTAAGAATAGCTACAGGAGCATTTCGGATCAGCCTAATAGAAAGATTACTAGCAAAAACTGGAGAACCATCACTTGAATATAGAAGGATGCACTTATCTCTCACATACGCATTTGCTTCTAATTTTAACCCAAACAATCCATCTAGAAGTAACATATTTACTGATCGTTTTTAAAACCTATATACTGAAAATAGGAACATGAAACCGCCATTCTACGAAAAAATTAGACAAATCCTTAAACCTTTACAAATTCCAATAATAAATACCTATTCCAACTTCATAGAAATTCCTCCTCCTTAAACATTAACCATTCCTCCATCCGATACATCCTTAAATATCTTCAAAAAGAACGATACTCCACACTTCTTAAGAAAAACTACTTTCATCAACAAAATATTCTAAATCCTATCATTTATACACAGACGCTTCTAAAATATCTACTGGAGTTGGGACAGCTCTCATTACTGCAAATATTATACTTGAGTATAAACTACCATCCTTAAGCTGTATACATACTGGCGAGCTATACGCCATCTATCAAGTTCTCGTTCATAATAACTCCAGTAATATATCCAATGCTCTTATAATTACCGATTCCCTCAGTTCCAACAATACCATTAACCAACTGTACATGATGCATCCTATTGCTCTCATAGTCAAAAAATAACTAGCTGCCATTCAAAACAATAACTATACTGTACAATTCCTATGGGTTTCTTCACACATTGACCTTCAAGGAAATGAAGAAGCGGATCGTACAGCCCAACAAATTAGGAACAGTAAAACCGCGAGTGAAGTGAGAGATGTAGTTCTTAACGATTTAAAATCATTTATTAAAGTGAAAGTCGAAAATCTGTGGGAAAACCACTGGGAGAGTTCAACTTCAAAACTTCGCGAAGTGAAATCGTTTGTAAAACCGTGGAAATCTCAAATTTCCAACAGAACTCACCAAGTCATTGTTACTCGTCTTCCTCTAGGACAAACCCACGGACACATAATTGGTCACACTAATCCCACTTTATGTGAAAACTGTAATATCCCACTAGTGTTAAGCATGTACTTGTAGAGTGCCCAAGATACCAGTTGCACAGACCGAACAACCACATCATGGGATCAACAAGGGAAATCCTAGGAGAACATTCTAAAATTGAACATTTAGTAAAATTCCTTAATGATATCAATGTATTTAACAACATCTAACATTTATTGTAAATAAATTATTTTATGTATATGTATATATGTCGCTAATAACCTCAGAGGTTGATGCGACTATTTTGTAACATAAAAAAAAACTATATTTCTACAAGATAGAATTCAACCTAAGGTAAATAACTTAAAAAATTGTATAAATGAAGGAGATAAAATAAAACTGAGCGATAAAATGACAAAGGCTAACAAAAATTACACAAAATAATAACGTGTATGCTATGGCATAATTTAATATAACTTCCAGAGAAATATTCCAATACGCCTAAAAATAAACCACTTCAATCTCATACAGTTGCTGAAGGGTAAATAACCGCAACGGGAAATTCCTATATTTGAATAACCGTTTCTTCTGATATCTCCAAGATCAAGCTTTTCTTGGAATTAATGTATTCAGTTTAACCATATTGAAGATATCCACTTCTTAAAATTTAAATACCAAGCCAATAAAAGTTTATTATTAATGCGAAAAATTCCCCATGTCGGAGTAATTTAAACATTAGCTGTTAAAGAATTACAAAAAAAAACAAAATTAAAATCCATTTAAAATATCTATTTTGTTAACGTGATTGACGTAGCTCAGAGAGAAAATCTTAGTCTATAATTATTTCATAGAATTTCCAATTAGTTTGTGGGAATGATGATTTAATTTTTGGTAAATTATTTTCACCATGAATAAATATATAATTTGGGATATTAAGAAAAAAGTATTTTTTATTAAACCCAGTTAAATTTATTAAATTTATAAGAATACTTTTGACCTTTGTAAAAAATGTGATTTCAAACATTTTAAAAAAGCAATGATTCAAGATTTGCGTTATGTATAGTGTGTCTTAAAACAAATATAATCCGTAACTATTTAAACTAATTCGGGCTATTGCTAACATCGAAGTTTTTTTTATTCTTCTTATTTATTTTTTTTTTATTTAGCTTTACGTGTCTCGACAGCTTAGGTCACTGACACGGGTACAATTTAATTACATTACATTACAAGAATATACAGTAACATTACAACCAATACAGAAATTCATTAAATACATTAAATATTGATAAAATTATTAATTATCAAATTCTAAATTACGTTTTTTCTTTTAAATTTCCTGGTGAAGCTTGGTTTCATCAGAGGAAATTAGTAAGGTTTTGGAATTGATCTGGAGAACTGAGAATATTTTGTGGGTTTCGGCTCAAAAAATTTTGTTTTCTTTTGTTGTTAAAGTGGGGACAGTCTACGAGATTATGTTTAACAGATAGAAAATATTACCACAGTGTGTACATGTAGGTGTATCTTGGGAAGTCATTAACACGTTCGCTGCCGATCTTTAAAATGCAATATATAGTAGGGGCCGACAACGTTTTTTGAATTTTTCGTTTAAATGTTATTTAGAAAAGTTGCTTGAATAGTTGCACTAAAGCTATGTCAACTAATTTTTTTGTCATTAGATATACTTTGTGATATCACGCGCCAGCGCGTGATCGGTGTGGTCCCAGGAATTTCATCTCAATTAGCCGTATCACGCCATAGAGTGAGACAATAAAACGACGTTATTATAATACGAAAACAGAAACTATATTTATATTATATTATATATACTAATTCGAATAAAACGAACAATACATAAAAAATTTATAAAACAAAAATATTACTCAGATCAAAATAAAATAAATAAAAAAACTAAAATAAGTGATCAAACCACAAATGTCCCTGTGGATTAAACATTTGTAACTTATTTATGAATAATGGTACAGCAATCTAGACAATATCCTGGTTCACTGGGGCACGACCTACATGTGTAGATAGTATCCTTTCTTTTTCCATTTTCGTAACATAACTTGCAATGTTTTCTAGGTGTTTTCTTAATACCTGGTGGTGCCACTCTTTGTGACATAATGTGACCAACTTCTGGGGGTCGTCGGTGTGCTTGGTCTTCTTCTGCCCTCTTCTGGGCCGGGGCTAATAAACTTTGTATGACTCGAATACGAAAGTCATAAAGACTTATTTTTTGGGTAGAGTATTTGTTATATAAATGGTGTGAATTGATAAGCATCAATTGCAGCACGTGGATAAACATCTTCGTAGGCCATCTTAATGTCTTTCTCTCTGCCGGGTAATAAGAGAGCATTTGGTCATGTCTGTCAATACCGGACATATACTTATTGTATTGAACGATCGGTAAGGGCTTCGATACAATTTGTTGTCTTTTATTTGGTACATCCACCATTATGTTTCGATATTCATTAGAAATATAGGACACATTCCTCTTATCTCTCCATTTTCCTATGAGTACTCCATCTGCATACCTTCCCATTACTTCACCTTTTTTTAACTTACTGTCTTTTATTTCCTTCGGTACATGCTTTCTGTCCAATCTTAAAGTTCCCGTACAGTGTGTTTTATGATTCAATAGTGTTCTAGCTAATAAAAAACTGTTATAATAATTGTCCATATACACACTATGTCCTACTTCCAAAAAACCGTCCAATAAATGCATTACCACTTTTGATGCATGATCTTTACCACCCAGATCGTCCAGTTTTCCTGCATAAACGGCAAATTTTAAAACCATACCAGTTGGGGTTGTCAGCATGTATAATTTAATGCCATATTTATGCCTCTTATTTTTTATATATTGGCGAAATTGAAGTCTGCCTCGCCATAACACCATAGACTCATCTAAACTTAGCTCCCGTCCTGGATAATACAGTGCACATACTTTTTCGTTAAAAAAATTAATTAGGTATCTAATCTTCAATAATTTGTCTTCAGGTAAAATACCATTTTCTCTATTTTCCGTGAAATTCAGGCAACGCATTATCAATAAAAACCGATTTCGGCTCATAACTTTGTGAAATATCCCAATGCTATATAACTCATCTTGTCGCCAATAGTCTTGGACACGGTTTATTCGAATATTGCCCATGTGTAACAGTAAGCCTATGAACAGTAACAAATCTTCAGAAGTTAACTGTTTCCAGTTAGTTATCCTGGATTTAAAGCATGTTCTTTCAGATAAAAATAGATTAATGGCGTAACTGTTACTCAAATCACAAATTTTTGTAATAAAATCGTCTGTCACAAACAATCTAAAATATTCAATCGGTGTCATTCCAGTTACGTCTACTAATAATCTTTCGTGTTCAGTAAATTCAAAAACATCTTTCATTGTGGTTGGATTCAAAGAAAATTGTATAGACTGGTCTTGATTATGAGAAAGGTTTTGTGGACGTTCATTATCATTATTTTGTAACACGTACTGTTGTACACCAATATCATTTTCAGAATCCTCAGAATATACTTCGTCCGATTCATCCAAATCACCAAATACCATCTCGTCCTCGTCGGAGCTGTCATGTTCCAGTAAATATAGTAGTTCTTTTTCACTTAAAGGCTGTTTTAAATCAATTTTTACCTTTTTTGGTTGAGAAGGTCCTGCCACAATGTTATTACTTTCCGCCATTTTCACTAGACTGTCAACATACACTGGTACTGTCAAATCAAAAACCGCGCAATGTAAATCATAACCTATGATCGATCCTAGCAGGCCGACACTTATTTTTAAACTCATTCCATAAGCCGTATTTAAAAACCTACATTATAGAGCTTACAGCTATATCACGCACTGGCGCGTGATCGGCCTTTTTCCAAGTACGACCATCACGCACTGGCGCGTGATCGGCAGCGAACGAGTTAAATGTTTATGAGTAAAGTGGCGGCCACAACGGCGCACAGCACATCGCACCGCGCCTTGACCAAAGCATCGCTGAAGCAAAGTAAAAAAAAGTATGTTTAACATACTTGACTTTACAATCATTTGCCATATAACAGTAAGTTAATTGAACTTCATCAAAGAAATTTGAATACTACTTAACTTGTAATTTGCACACCCACACAATTGTACATCTAATTTCATTAGAATAGAATAGAATAGAATAGAAATATGCTTTATTGTCACTGAAAATTATTAAACAATTTTATGGACAAAGCTAAAAAATAAATCAGTCAAATAATACAAAAAGTATAAAACAAAAACAATATAGTAAAGAACAGAATAACACAATTTTAAATTAGCAAAATTATTGTATATCCTAAATAATTTGTACAGACAACAACAAATGAGACAAATTGTAGCCACTGCTTGAGACACCCAAATGTAATTATAAACAATACTAATTTTGTTTCTTTGTTATACATTAAGAAACTCGTCAACTGAATAATATGGTCTTTCTGAGAGATAGATTTTTGTCACCTTACGAAACTTAATGAAGGATGTTGCGGATTTAATTTCTCTTGGAAGGTGATTATAAAGTTTCTTTGCACGATATAGAATAGAATTCTTTACTAGCTGAGTGGACAGGTTTGGCAAATAAACGTTACAATCTGAATTTCTAATGGAGTAGCCATGGTCAGGTCTATCGGGAAAAATGTTTAGATACTTTCGAATCAAACAAACCGTTTCCAAAATAAATAAAGAGGAAAGCGTCAAAATTCCGTGATTTTTGAAGTAGGTCTTGCAATGAGTTGTTTGTTTGAGACCAAATAGATAACGGAATGCTCTTTTTTGCAACTTGAAAATAGTATCAAATTGAGCCGCTGTACTAGAACCCCAAAATGGAAGCCCATATCGAAGATGGGACTCGAACAATGAGAAATATGCCATTTTGGCAGAAGATAAATTTAGTTCCTTCGAAACAGATCTTATTGCAAAGCAAGCTGAGGCTTGTTTCTTCCTTAAGGAGTCAGTATGCAAGGACCATTTGAGATCACTGTCAATGAGAATACCTAGAAATTTCACGGAATTTACGATATTGATTTGGCTCTCATTCAAAAGCAAGGGTTGCATGACTCCTTTATAAGATAATGCTACAGTCTTATCCACGTTAAAGCTAAGTAAGTTGGAGTCTGACCAAGCCTTGATTATAAGTAAATCATCGGTTATAATTGAATAAGGCGTTGAAATATCAGAGCTGCTCCAAGTAATACTGGTATCATCAGCAAATAGAAAAATTTTCCCTTTAATTTTCAAGTAAGTGATGTCATTAATGAAAAGTAAAAAAAGAATGGGACCTAATACTGAACCTTGCGGTACTCCACACTCAATATCTTTACAACTAGAGTCGGTGTCATTTATTCTAACCAATTGTTTCCTACCTACCAAGTAAGTTTTGAACCAGTTCAAAGACACACCCCGAATTCCATAGAAAGTTAATTTTTTTAATAGAATGTCGTGATTTACGCAGTCAAAGGCTTTGGAATAGTCGCAGAAAACGGTGGCGGAGGAGAGGTTACTGTTTAGTGATAAATATACATCATGTAACACAGAAAATATGGCATCACTAGTGGATTTATTAGACAAAAAGCCGAACTGATTTTGCGATAAAATATTATATTTAAGGAGAAAGGGCATAAGTCGAACTTTTAGAAGTCTTTCAATAATTTTTGATAGTGCTGGTAACAAGGCAATAGGTCTATAGTTGCAGGCATCAGATTTTTCTCCACTTTTATGAAGAGGAATGACGATGGCAGTCTTTAGGCAGTTAGGGAATGTACCTTTTTCAAGGGAATCATTTACTAGCGAGACCATGACGTCCAAAAGATTATGCGGTAGATTTGAGAAAATTTTAATAGATAATCCATCTGTACTACAGGACGATGTGCTTTTTATACTACGAATTGTTGAAATGAGTTCCGTCTTATCAACTGGTCTTAAAAAGAAGGTATCAGCAATGTTTTTTGAATTAGAGAGATAGGAAACTGGATCTTGATGTGGCGAAATAGTTGAGGTTATATTTTTACACAAACAAAGTAATCATTTAGATTTTCGGGGTTAGGAAAAGAAAAGGTTTGATCCGCTGTACTGGTTTTATTTTGAAAATCGTTTATTATTGACCAAGTTTCTTTTGAAATATTTTTGGAGCTTGTTAAGCGATTATGAAAGTAGGATTTTTTGGCTACTTTGAGTAGTTTTATATAGCATTTTCTGTACTTGTTGATATAATCAGAGATGGGGATACTGTCATTAAATTTTTTAATATATAGCAGAGAACGCATATTTTTCGCAGATATGCGAATGCCTTTGGTAATCCAAGGTTAATTATGTTTTGGCCTAATGTTTAATAGAGGAAATGCTTTATTAAAAATAGAGTCATACAGTTGTATGACAAATTCATTGTCATACAACTGTCACCTTAATTAAAATTTCAATAAATAACACACATTTCATAAATATATCTCTTGAATAAATATAAATAATATCTAAAAAGATTAAATAGTACAGTGCACCTATTTTCTACTTTATTAAATAAAATCTATCTTCTCAAGAAACTACCCCGTTGATTGTCAAACAATTACAATAGTAAAAACTGGAGATCTCCATTCAGCAATACAGAATAGTTTGAACTATGTTCTCCCAACGATCAATTAATAGTGTACCTGCATCATTTAATTAAGTTTGTATTGACAGACCTGAAGATGCTTTGCATATTGTAGAAAGCGAAACCGGTCGTCTAAGTAGTTAAATTAAACTGATTGTGAGTAAGTATTATTTATTATTTCTTTTACCTATTTGAAATGGACTTACACAAGCAACACATTCATGATTTGAACAAATTAATTAGTTCTATGTTTACGCGTTAACCATTTAGGAACAAAAAAGCAAGAGCCACCACAATATTTTGGTTTTATTAAAACTATGGAAAGAAGTGGCCGAGGAATGTAAAACAACAGGTGAATAAAACAATAAAAATGAATAATTCTTTATATTTTAATGACTTCTTCTTCTTCTTCTTCTTCAAGTTCCACTCCTATCGGAGATTGGAAATCATTCTGGCAATTATAATTTTATTGGTTACTCTCCTGAATAGTTCAATTGAACTGCATCCAAACCACTCACAAAGATTGCGTAGCCACGAGATTTTACGTCTTCCTACGCTTCTTCTACCTTTGATTTTACCCTGCATTATATTCCTTAGTAGTTCGTACTTTTCACCTCTCATGATGTGCCCCAAGTATTCCAATTTCCTGATCTTTATGGAATTTAAAACTTCGCACTGTTTTCCTAGTTGTTCGAGAACTTGTTCGTTTGTTTTGCGATCCATCCATGATATTTTCAAAATGCGTCGGTAACACCACATTTCGAATGCTTCTAGGTTTTTAATGTTGGATTTTTTAATTGTCCAAGCTTCAACTCCATACAAAAGAGTAGAGAAAATATAACATCGAAGCATTCTTATCCGGAGCGATATATTGATATCGCGATTACAAAAAAGTTTTCTCATTCTATTAAAAGTTGACCGCGCAATTTCAATGCGGCATCTTATTTCTTTTGTCTGATCAGTATCTTCTGTGATCCATGCTCCAAGGTATTTGTACGAAGATATTTGTTCAATTTCTGTATTATCTAGTACTAGCTTAACTTTGATGTTTTGTGCTTTTGTAAATACCATGAACTTGGTTTTCTTCAAATTGATTTTTAGTCCATAATCGTTGCAATATATATTTAGTTGTTCAGCAAGGTGTTGCAGTTCTTCTAGTGTTCCTGCCAAAAGGACGGTGTCGTCAGCATATCTTATGTTATTAAGTGGCTCACCGTTTATTATAAGGCCCTCACGGATCTCGGCAAGCGCTAATTCTGAGATGGCTTCACTGTATAAATTGAATAACAAGGGTGATAAAATACACCCTTGGCGGACCCCACGGCGAATCTGGACATCCTTGGTCAGTTCGTTTTCAACTTTCACTTTTGCTGTTTGATTCCAATAGAGGTTACAGATGATTCTAATGTCTCTACTGTCTATGTTTTTATTTATTAAAATATCTTTAAGTCGATTATGCTGCACTCTGTCAAATGCCTTCTCAAAATCAATGAAACAGGCATATACTTCCTGATTAATATCTAAGCATCTCTGCGAAAGAACACTTACTGCAAACAGTGCATCTCGTGTTCCCAGTCCTTTCCTAAATCCCATTTGTGTATTACTTATGCCTTCATCTAATTTCTTATGTATTCTATTGTGAATTACTTTTAAAAACAATTTCAAGACATGACTCATTAAGGCTATGGTGCGATGTTCATTGCACTCCTTTGCATTGGCTTTTTTGGGAAGCAGTATGAATGTTGATTGGAGCCATTCTTTAGGTATTATACCTGTTCTATATATGGTATTGAATAGATCCAAAAGAAGATCAATAGATTCAGTATTCACAATTTTAAGTAATTCGATAGAAACTTCATCAGGCCCGGGAGATTTACCATCTTTAGCTTGTTTCATTGCATATTCAATTACTTCTCGTATAATGTCAGGCCCAGTATCATCCTTAAATTCTTTTGGTGCTTCTGTTCTCTCTTTGTCTTCAAATAGTTGTGCTATATATTGTGTCCATCTCTGCATTTTTTGGTTTATATCTGTTATAAGTGCACCCCTTTCATCTCTTAGTTGCCTAGTTTTTTTAATGACTATATATATATATATATATATATATATATATATATATATATATATATATATATATATATAATAGCACTAAAGACCTTTGAGGCTCATGGCATAAAAATTTTGTTCTTTCTTCATTTTCGCTTTCCTTTATGTACTGAGATCTTCTCTGGCTCGATTTGTGACTTTTCTCCATTCCTTCTTGTTATTCATTTTTCTTTTCTTGCCGTCTAGTCCAATTTCTTCCATATCTTTTTCTGCCTCCTGATTCCATTTATTTTTTGGCCCTCCTTTTCTCTTTTTTAAAGTTATAGTGTAGTTTAGTACCTTTTTTGGAGTCTTTCTAGGTGACCTCGCCATCTTAGTCCCTGTACTTTTATGACTCCTATTATGTTAGGTTGATTATATAATTTCTTTAACTCATCATTTGATCTTCTTATCCATATACCGTCCCTTACTATCCCCCATATATCTTCCTCAGGATTTTTTTTCCCATATCTCCAGTAAATTTTGTTTATTTTTTGTCGTTGTCCACGTCTCATTGCAGTATGTTACTATTGGTTGTATATTTGTTTTGTATAACTGTATTTTTGCCTTTCTTGATAAATACTTGCTTTTCAACATTCCACTAAGAGCATGTACACTTCTATTGCCTGCCATTAATCTAGCTTGTATTTCTTCTTTAATGTTAGGTTTAGGAGATATTATTGTACCTAGGTATGTAAATCTTTCTACCATTTCAAATTCGTATGATGATCTTTCTTCCACGTCTACTTTAAACTTTTGTCCATCCCTAAACTGATCATCTGTCCACTGCATACATTTTGTTTTAGTTTCATTTATGTAAAGTCCTATTTTCTTTGCTGCTTTTACTATTCTCTGTAATATCTTCTATAGCTCTTTTTTTCCTCTTGTCAGCAACACTATATCATCCGCAAATGACAAAATGCGGTGTCTTTTATGATATAGCAATCCTTCTCTATTGATTTTTGCTTCTCGCATTATTTTTTCTAGGCATAAATTGAAGAGTAATAATGACAAAGGATCGCCCTGCCTTAATTCTTCGTTTACTATAAATTTGTCTGATGCATGATTGTTTACTTTGACTCTGTTTTCTGTATTCTCTAAAGTAAGATGTATCATGTTTCGCAACTTTCTGGTAACTCCCGGTTCCTCAAGGGTCTCTTTTAATTCCATCCTTCTTATTCTATCGTATGCTTGCTGGAAGTCGATGAATAGCGCTATCGTTGGTAAGTTGTGTTCATAGCTGTCTGATTGTAATTCTCTGATTATAAGTACTTGGTCCGTTGTGCTTCTCCCTCGTCTAAATCCGCACTTATATTCGCCTATTATATTTTCAACTTATTTTTCTAGCTTATCTTTTATGGATTTTGATAGGATTTTATACATGGTATTTAATAACGCTACTCCTCTGTAATTACTGCATTCTGTTTTGTCTCCTTTTTTGTGTAATGGGCAAATAATGGCTTCCTTCCAATCTTCTGGTATTCGTCCTTTTATCCATATCTCTCTTATGATCTTGTATATCCAATTATTTAGCAGTTTTTCACCATATTTCATCATCTCTGCTGTTATGTTATCGCTTCCATGGGATTTGTTGTTTTTCAATTTTTTTACGATTTCCTCGATTTGTTCTTTGCTGGGTGAATTATCTTCTATGTCTTCTACGTGTTCGATTCTTGCTTTTGCTTCCATACATTCTCTTTGGTTTGAGTTATGATTGCCATTTAGTAATTCATCAAAATACTCTTTTCATCTTTCGACTATTTCTGCTTCCCCGCTTATGTTATTTCCTGTTTTGTTTTTAACGAATATGGGTTTTTGTTGGAAACCTTTTTTTTATTTCTAGCACCTTGATATAGGTTTTTTATTTCTGTAATTCTCTTCTATTTCTTTTAGCTTATTTTCTATGTGTTTTCTCTTCTTTTCTCTCAGCACCCTCTTTACTTTTTGTCTTTGCTTCCTATATCTATTCTTTGTCTCTGTTATTTCTTTCGTGATCATTTCCATGCTTAATGATTTTGTTAGTTCTATTTCTTTTTGGCACTCTATGTCGAACCAGTCTTTCATATTTTTACTCTCTTGTTTAATACATTCTTTTGCTGCTTTGTTTATTATTTGCTTTATGTTTTTTTATTTATTGCTTTATTTATATCTTTTTTAGTTCTCTTTCCATTTTTTCCTCGTATATTTCTTGCTCTTTCTTTGTTGCTAATCGAATTGGGTTATGTATACATTTCTTTTTTTTTAATTTGTTTTTGTTTTCTGGTATTAGTTGCTTAATTTTGATTCCCACCATGTAATGATCTGAGTCAGCGTCTGGTCCTCTGTATGTTCTTATCTTCTTTATACATTGCTGTTCCTCTTTTTCGATGAGCACGTGGTCTATTTGGTTTTTAGTCTTTCTATCTGGCGATGTCCATGTTTCCTTGTGTATTTCTTTTCTTTTGAAATATGTGCTCATTCTGATTATATTTTTTTCTCTTGCGAAATCTATCAGGAATTGTCCGTTCTCATTAGTTTTATTGTGTTTACATTTTCCTATTGTCGGTCTAAATACTTCTTTCCCTATTTTGGCATTTGCGTTGCCTAAAATAATTTTCATATCATATCTGGGTATATTTTCGATTGTTCTGTTTAATTCACTGTAGAAACATTCTTTGACATCATTATCTTTTTCTTCTGAAGGCGCGTGAATATTTATGAGGGTAATTTTTTGGTAGTTTCCCTTGAACCTGATACTACATAATATGCGATCTGATACTGGTTTAAACTCTACTATTGCTTCTTTTAGCTCTTTTCTTATCATAAAACCTGTGCCTAACGTTCGATTCTTTCCGCCGCTGTTAAAAAACATTGCATCTTCTATTTCTAATATATCATTTCCCAGCTGTTTCGTCTCCTGTAAAGCTACTATGTCAAAATGAAACTTTTCGATTTCTCTCGCTAAATGTTTAAGTTTGCCTTCTCCATATGTGCCTCTTACATTCCATGTTCCTAAAAGTTAGTGTTCTTTTCGTAATGTTTTCTTGTGTTTTAGTCCGGTTTTCATTTTTTTCCTTTTTTTCCTTTTTTTGTATTATCCCTAACCTTGTTCTGTGCTTGTTTCGTCAACGTTATTCCAGTAGTACATTTAGTTGCTAGTTTTTTTATGTTTTTTTACATATTGCGCCTTCTTTGTCATTCCACTTCTATTCGCTGTTATTTGCCCATATTTTTTTACTCCAATTTTTACTTCATTTCCTTTATTTCTTTCTTCTTGAGCAATGTTTCTAATTATTTTCTGTATTTCTCTTTCTTTTGTGGTTGCATAGTTTTTAATTTCTTTTAACTTGTGCTTTTTTTCCATTATTTTTCTTCTTTCTTCTTGGTTTTTTAATTCAATTAGGCATGTTTTTCGCCTAACTAATTTTAATGACTACAGAAATAAATTTTAAAGTTTTCTCGTATCCATTTTGCTTCATTATTGAGCCTTCCAGGGTAACCTGTATATTTACATTATCACTACCAAATTGAATGTTTCGTAAGTTATGTTGCATTCCTACCTTGTCAATGATTGTATTATGTAAAACACAGATAGCTTTAACGATTTTATCTGCAAGGTCTATACTAGTATCGACATATTGTTATGTCATATTGTTATGTTATTGTTGAAATAGAATATTGGTTTATCCAAAATTTGCCATTTTGACCTGAGAATTCCAAAAGCACATTATACAGTTCTTCTTACTCGTAATAGACGTTTATTGAAGCATTCACGCTCTTCGTTTAAATCTTGCCTACTGTATGGTTTTAATAAATGTTTTATGAACGAATAAGATTAATTTGCCAATTATTACGTATGGCATAATTATTTCTGAGCCAGGAAGGGCACTGTCTTCAGGCAACTTAAGAGTGCGATTAGTTAGCTATTTGTATAAAGCTGATGCTTTAAATGTGCCGCCGTCGCTTTATTTGCCGTAATCACCTACATCAATATTTACAAATTTATAGTTTGCAACAACGAGAGCTTGAAGCACAATAAAGAAAAATCCTTTATAGTTATAAAACATAGAATCAGAATTACTTGGACATTGCACACGAACATGTTTACCGTCTAGCGCTCCTACGCAGTTATAAAAATTCCAAAGTTCATTAAAATCTTTTGCAATTTTATAAATGTCTCTTTGAAAAGGAATAGGCATATGAGATTCATATAAATAATCCCAAATATATTCGGATATTTGTAAAACAATATTACTCACTGTAGTTTTACCCATACAAAATGAGAAAGCCAAACTTCTAAATAACATTACGGTAAAAAAATACCTACAATCAAAATATTTTCTATAATAAATTATGTCTTCACTTAACAGTTAACAGGTTTTATACAAATATCTTCTTTGGCACTAATAATATAATAAAAAAGAATTTAAGATCAAATTAACAGAAACATACAATTCGTATTAATTCGTATTTTGTTCCTTTGCAGTGATGATTGATAAAGGGTAATGGAAAAGACAGAGAAACATTCATAAAAAGGCTTGCTGACATACCAATTAAACATTCCGGAGATGGAGTTAAATAAGATGATAATGAACACTCAAACTGGCCATATTTTAAATCTCTATTGTGTTTAAAGGATCAATGCTCAGCTAGAAAAAGTACGGGCAATTTTCCTACACAAGAAGATGAAACCTTAACATTGTCATCAGAAGGTCGTGAAGGTGAGGGTGAGACGCCAAATATGGATGAAGTTACAAGAGGAAATAAATCGCAAACTACAGCAAATTTTTCAAGAGAAGTGTCACCTGCACACACATCTTCATTCGCGCCATATACAAAAAAATCTAAGACCCAAAAGATATCGAAAAGAAGTGATTCGATTGCAGATGCCTTCGTGAAAGCAGAACAGAAAAAAATAAATTACCTAAAAAAAAAAGGAAGAAAATAGATCAAAGAAAAATATAGAAATAGACGAAGATGAAGCATTTTTTAAAAGCATTTTACCGCATGTAAAAGCATTGACTCCAAAACAAAAGATAAAGTTTCGTATTACAATATTACAATATTGCGATTATTTCGTGTCATGGAAAGAATCTCAAGCTATTCAACGCTGGAATGGATGTCACGAAGCTTGGAAGCTATTTTATTCCAGTGATCTTACAAAGACATTTGGATGATATTTTTAAAATATGACTGTAAATCTGTATATAGCTGTATGTTTTCAGTCTTCATAGTAGAAGACGACACTTGTTTTGCAAAGAGGTCGGCTAGTTCGTTACCAGGGATTCCTATTGATCCTTTTTTATAATAAAGATACTAAGTCGGTTAGTACTATTGGGTTTAAAACAAATAATTTTAGTTTTAATATTTTTGAATCTATGGGTAAGTTAAAATGGAAAGATTAAAATAAAATAGATTTATTTATTTCAATATATGAAAATATGTCAAAGATATCACAGTAATAAATCAGTTGGACATTGGTATTGATCGTCGAGCAATGAAAGCCACAGTAAAAATAAAAGTTAAAAACAAAATAAAAGAAAAAGATTAATAAATACTGGAGAAATAGTAAAATTAAGTAAACTAGAAGACACAAATAATTATCTAGAAGCTATAAATCGGTTCCTTAACCACCCTTATTTGACAGATATTGAAATCCTAAATAATACAGCCACAGAATCGTAAACAAATAGACCACTGCAATAAACTAGTTAGTAAAGAAGAGATACCAAGTAAAAAAACTTTCCAGAGGGCTTTTGAAGATTCTCACCCCCCAAAAAAAAGGTGGATATAATATTAACATCAAAGACCCACCTGATCGATAAACAAAATATATTTAATAAAACATCCCGATAATACAAATAATACAGCTTATGGAGAAACTTCTGTAATAATTAAGGACTGCACTAAACATCAATAAAGAGAAAAATATTTGAATGACTATCTTCAAACCACAAATACGTATATGTATAGAAAACGAACTTCTATCGATGACGCTAGTTTTAGTTAGTTCTTATTTTTAGTGAAATTAGCTTTTAAATAAGGCAGTAGCAAAAATTTTGTTTCCTCAAAAGAACATAAAAAGAAAAAGTAAGATAACAAATAGTTACAAGACTGAGCTCCTTATATATAGAATTACTGTTTTGATGGTTACAAGTATCTGTCACACTTAGTATAGTACATTCCCCATTTTAATTGTTTTAGTAATGGAATGGCAAGGGTTTATGGCAATAAAGGGGTAATTAGAAATAAGTGTGAATATTTAGATTATTACAGAAAGATAATAGCCACAAAAATGTCAACATAAACTTGTATTTTTTGCAAAAGATGTATCTTCAAGATAATTAATATGCTATAAATATATATAATATATATATATTATCGATGCCGAACGCTGTAAATTGGGCTAAGTAATCAAAAAGGGAATATACGAACATAAATTAATATCTAAAATATTGTTACATGCAGCAAATGTGAAATAAATTGTTAACAATTATTTAAAGATCGTCATTGTTCATCTATAAGAGAAACTTAAACAAGGTTTTCACACGAAAGATTTCTTATAAACCGACTTCACAGAAGCCCTGAAATAAAAATAGATAAGGCTGAAACAATGTAAGCTCAAATACGTCCAACAAAATTAAGATTTTAACACAAAAAAATGCTTGAAACAAAGAAATTTAACATGAAGTTTAGATCATTATATAATTGGATGTATTTTTTTTTAAATACACATAATATAAAAATCCTATGATTTAAAAATTTAAGAATAAAATGAAACTACATATTTCTAAAAATATAGCAAGTTTAGTAATAAATGTGGCGATCCTATTATTAATTTATGACATCTTAACGTTGTAATATTCACTAAGAATAATATAAAAAAAATAGATAGTAAAGTTTTGAATTACGAAGATTTTAAGTATTACGAAGAATTGTTAAAACTCTATAATATTTTTTTATGAAATTGACGTAAAATACTAATTTAGATGCTTACATTTTTATTGGTATTTTTATACGTAATGTATTTATTTACATGTAAACTCATGTATGAGTAAGCCTAATATTTACAAGTGTTACGGAAATTTTAACTGTTGTACTGTTAATGAAACTGTGTCAGAAATAATTTATTGCAAATAAAGAAATATCTTTAAAATGAAAACATTCATAGAGAGGTTAATCTTCTTTAAAAAACCAAAGCAAATTATTGTCAAAAAAAATAATAAAGCTAGCTGCTAGCTGTCAACATAAAATCTTAATCTTACTTACAACGGAGAACAAATCAAATTGAGAGCATAACCACACTCTAAGATTTACAATATTAATTATTAAAACTTTTAAATTGTATAAAAGCAATTATTATTTTAATGTTTATTTTCCTTCAAAAGTTTAAAACAAAACAAAGGGTTACCTTGGTTTCACTAAACACACTAAGATTTTTGGGGTTACCTTCTCTGCCACACGATCAAATCTATTTCCATACTGTGAGAGATACTCTGGGACGGCTTCTTAGGACAAATATTACAAACTTGAGGTTGCAAATTTGGAATACAAAACTTTAGAATGGGCTTCTTAAAAAACAGGAATACATAAAACTGGACACAACGGCAACATGTGAGATTATTTTTCGAAAATTTTTGCAGGCAACACAAATCCCTTAGGTACTAACGACGAAAGACAAATAAAAACTCTTTTTTATATTAGGAGACATCATGTAGTATAATCCCTTTATGCGACAAAAAACTTGTCGAAATAGATATAACATAATACAAATTAACAAAATAGCACGTAGTTTTTAAACCGGAGTTTTACCTGACTTTGTAACAGAGATGAAAAAATATTTCCAGCGTTATTACGCATTTAAAAATCTCGTCAAAAAACTTGAAATATTTACAACGTACAATTAACTTCGTCGAAATATTTTAAAAAAACTTCCTATATTATCGATCGTTTTTCTTGGTAAAAACAACCAGAGATGTATTACAAAAATCTTAAATATAAAACGCTACACTGTAATAGTAAGAGGTTGAGATAGGGGGTTTTCGTGGGATTCCTCCAGAGACAAGATGGTGCGTTCTTTCTTTAGCTTGTAGTCCCTAAAATTATTGTCGTAGTTTTCGCTAGAGGAATGTTGTTCAAAGGTGGAAGCAAGAGTTTCAGCAATGTCTTGTGAAGAAGAGACTGTGGTATTGTTTATTTTAAGAGTGCTAATTGACGAAGAGTACATTAAACCGGAAATTTTCTTTACCCTTTTCCAAACTTCGCTCATTGGAGTAGAACTGTTTATTTATGAGACGTATTTTGACCATGAGGCTTTTTTGAATTTTTTATGATTAATTGGGCTCTAGCTTTTAACCGTTTAAATTATATTTTACTTTCTTGGGTTTTGTGCCGTTTAAACCTATTTAGAGCTTTTTACTTTGCGGTATTGCTTCTTTGCAATCCTTATTCCACCATGGTACTGGATGATAATTGTGAATTTTTTTGGTTTTTTGAATGTAGAATTCTGCACTTTTCAGTATCAACTCATTAAAATTCGTGATTGTTCTATCGATATCACAGTTATTTATTTCACAGCTCTCTACGGAATTATCAATATATGTTGAAAAGCTTACCCAATCAGCCTTTTCTGTTTTCCATTTTTAGACAAAGGTGTCTTTTGGTTCCGGTATAGTGTTAGTATTGCAGATTTTTATGGGGTAATGGTCGCTGCCGTAGGTGAACGACAACACTTCCCAGGATAAGCAAGGGGTTAAAATTGGATCACAGAGACTTATGTCAATTGCCAAGGATTATCCTGATCCTAAGTTAAACCTCGTGGGAGTTCCATCATTAAGAAAATTTAAATTAACATTATGTATTAGGTTTTCTATTATTCTTCCCATCGTATTTGGGTTAGAAGATCCCCATATTATATTGTGTCCATTAAAGTCTCCGACGACTATACGTGGTGTTGGAATTTTGTGTAAGAGGTGCAGTATATCTGCATAATTTACCTGTGAGTTGGGAGGAATGTAGATATTACATAGATCAAATGACATTAAGGAATCAATTTTGATGACTATGACTTCTAAATTGCTTACTACAGGAAACAAATTTGCATTGAAAGATTTTTTACTAATGTCATAACACCACTACTGGCATAGTCAACAAGCATCCTGTCTTTACGGAAGCATAATGTATTGTTTAGGATTGTATTCCTGTTGGGGTTTTAAATTGGTCTCTTGTAGACAGATTATTTCTGGACAGTTTTCGGCAATGATAATCTGTAGCATAGCCAAGCAATGAAAAAATCTATCGATATTCCATTGTATGATCGAGTTGAATGTAAGAAATGAAAAATTTGAATAAGAAAAAAATAAAAACTAAACGATAGCTGCTAATAAGTGCTGGTTTGGGATGCGTCACTTTCTAATTCAGAGCCCACCTCTCCAAGATAAGCAAATATGTTTTTGTTAAAGTTGGTTAATCTCGCTTTTATTGACCTTTTTTTAAATTGGGACGGATTTGTTTTAACATGTGAAAGAGACCTTGCAAATCATATGTGAAATCCTTGGTCGAGATTATGGGATTAGATAAGCCGGCAGTGTTGTCTAGTAGGAGGGCTAATTGTTCACTGTTCAGTAGAAATGGTAATTCGTGATTATTAATAAAGGTTTTGGCTGGTTCTATCATGGATGAAAAGGATAAATCCGAATGCATTTCTTCAAGTTTAGTTTTCTTTGGCTTTTTTCGAGTTCCTGTGGATGTGTTACAAATGGGCTTTCTTGAGGTGGAGTGTCAGTTTCTGGAGAGATGACTTCATTTATAGAGCGTTTTGAATGCGTTTCTTTATTTCCTGTTTCTTCTGTATTTACATTAGGTTATTCTGACTCGGTATGTTGTAAAAGGGTATTTTGGTGTAATAATGGAAGTAGAGTTTGGTTAGACAGCGACATTGATGGTTGCGTTTCTGTTACAGTTAGTGCAATCAAATCAGCTATAGTTGTAATATTAGAAGTTGTAGAACTTAGTGGAGTTTCATGTGTTTCAGATATACTTGTAGGTTTGGTGCAGGCTGCTGCCACATGTCCTGGTTTCTTACATTTAAAGCAGACGTTCCCATCTTGTGAAAAGAATACTGTGTAGTTTGTGTTTTCGAATGATATTGTTATGGCGCTTGGGATGGTTAAATTATGAGGGCTTACATATACTTGCCGTCTAAAGCTTAGGATATGGCTATAATCGGGAAGATTTGCACCAATTTTTAGAAATGTTATAGGAGAAACAAGATTTAGATCAATTTTAAGTAATTCTTTTTAAAGAATATTATGTGGAATGGTCGGGCATACGTTTGACATAAAAATTCTTTTAGCAGGTGTTATAAGGCGTCTAGCTCTTAAAAGTTCTCCTCGGATAGTGATTTGACCATGGTTATCTAAAAACTGATATATTTATCAGAGATATATTTAGATAAACTAGGATATTTTTGGTGGCAAGGTACATGCAAATTCGGTTGTTTGAAAGGCGGGAGGCGGGAGGACCAAGAGGAATTAGGTAGTCTTGAAGTGGAGTATTTTCAATTGCACTAAACACTAGTGCTTGTTCTTTGGAAGGAAATTTAAATTGATTGGTCACTGCTGAGTAGCTTTTTGGTACATTTCTTTTAAGTTGAGATGATTCGGAGTCAAGTTGTTGTGCATTACTTATATCCATGTGTGCTTCGGTAAAATTATTTTAAAATAACAGGTGTTATCCGCAAGAGTGAGTGCGGCTCTGTCCCCTGATGGGAACCCATCCAGTTCTTATCAATTTAAACCTCGATTGAAAAATTTCTTGGTTAATGTAATATTATTGGTAATATACAATAAAATGTTTGTTATTTGCAATAGTTAAGTGAAAAATAATATCTCGTTGATCACTTACTGTCTTTTTTATTGATATGCACAACTTTCACAAAATAAATCGGACTATTTACTTGCACTTTTGCATAAATTACGATCATAACTAAAAACACAGGTTAATTTGTGCTCAGTCAGGACCGGTCCAATAAGTATTTTTGATATTGTTAATTTAACTAAGGCGTTACTTTATGAGCACACACAAAACTATTGTATTTTTGTCCACTCTGTACCAATTTGAATCAAAATGTGATACATTTTTTGAATCAGCTCAGTTAGAGTAATCCGAAAATTGAGACAAAATGGGAGTGTTCCATTTAAAAAGAAATGACGGTCACGTCATTACTCGAAAGTAATTCACCCTGTATATTAGAATATTATTTTAAAATACGGTAAATAAAAATCAAAAATCGACGTGTTTCAGGATTATTTCTAAAAATACTCTGTTTAGCTAAACGGACACAGTGTATATTCTGTACAAAGTAAAAATTATAAATTGGTCTACATTTTAATCTTAATCTTTAACTGTAACTTGTTCCGGAAGTATATAAATTAATAACTGTTTATTTTTGTCACAGAAATTCTGAAAGATATTATTTATAAATAGGGAAAAGCCTAATACGATCAAGTGGATTATTATGCGTTTTTAATTACTCCTACACGCGCTATTATATATCTAACTATACGAAAGGTCAAACTGCCAACAAGTATGTAATTAAGAGATATCATTTAAACAAATATTTCAATAGGGGTGTGTCCTTTTAGTACCAGTATAATAAAATATATAAATCAAACTTTAATTAATTTTTATCTACCTTGAATTTATTGGTTGAGTTTATCACGATAATTTTAGTCATAATCAATAAATTAGATTAAATAATTTCTAATATGTGCATTTGCTTGTTCGCTATTGTAATTTACAATGGACATGATATACAACCATGGTACAATGAATACAAGGTATGATATTGCGCATGACATTTGACAGCTGACCATCAGCTGGTCAGAAGTGTGACGTAATCAAGACTCCTCGAAATGGCTCGAACCATTATGGTCAAAAAATGATCGAACTTTTTTTTTAAATGTTTTGTTTTGATCATAATTGAATAAAACATATATTTTCAGTAGCGTAAAACCTTTACTTTTGCTGGGGATTTAGGCGAAATATTTTTTTTTCATATATAATAGGTATACTAATAATATAAGCGCTCTTTTTGTATGCAAATCCGTTGAAATTTAAAAATTGTGTGCAGAGGAAATACTGTGAATAGGTAAATAGTGGATTTAGCATATATTCTAATTCACTGTCACTTACAAGGCTTGTATAAAAACAAAAGTTCGACAATTAATATCGAATATCAATGGTGACGATGCAAATTGCCAGTCATGAGATAATAAATATATTTTAAAGAGTCATCTATTTTATAATATAAAAATAATTTAGATATATGCTGACATATTTATGTCTCTTTATACAAATATCCACTTCGCAAGGGCTTAAAAAATTTAATGGGTAAAATTTAATATCGCTCGTATCCCAGACGAGTGCGTAAAAAATTACCAGTAAGGCGCGCCTGTGTTTGAGACGTGTGTATTTGTTGTGTTGAGTTACTGTTTATTTATACTGTATAGTATTTTTTTGTACAATTAAAAGTTTTTATTTGTCATTTTATATATTTGGTGTTACACCTTTTTCAAAATGTGATGTGCAGTTGCTTGTTGCAATAGTGACAATAAATATAAAATCTTTAGGTTTCATACATTTCCTAAAGATAGTTTGACCAGAAAACTGTGGATAATATCTTGTTGTCGATAGGATAGGTTTAATTGTAATATTGCAAGAATTTGTTCTAAACATTTCAAAACTGAAGATTACCAAAGAAATGTACAACAGGAACTTTTAAATTACGTTTCTAAAAAGCGTCTAAAACTCAAACCTGGGGCTTTACCTAGTTTTTATTGGCCTAAATCAAAATCGGCTACCCTTTCAATCAACCAAAAGAAACGCATACAAAGAGCCGAACATAGAGAGTCCAAAAGTATGTTGAGCAGCTTCTTACTACTTCTAAGTCAACGACGTAAGTCTAAATTTTTTTTTTTTTTAATAATTATTAGTCATGAAAAATAAAAAATATCAATGCATGAAACAATCAATTTTTATGCATAGAAAGGAAAATCATACTTTGCTTTTCAGTAGATATAATGTTTTACATTATTCTAAATCGATATTACTTACTGATGTTTCTAAGAAAATGGTAAATAAACCTCACATCAGATGCATATCAACCATCTGCATGCATGGTAGCTGGCATCAATTCACTACTTGTTTTAGTCTTAATAAAAATATATGATATGTTTTCAGTCAACTCAAAGTTCAAGCTCAAGAAGGATATTGTAGTCAACTTAATATTGAAGATGTACCATCAACATCTAAGTCAATAGGGTATGTTAATAATAATTTCAGTAGCGACTTGATTGTTTTCTAAAACTTATTTAAAACAGTATGCAGACTATTGTGCTTAATTTTTGAGGGTAAACACTAATCCTACCACTGAGGCTTTGGAACTTGCAAATTCGAAAGAAAAAATTAAACTTTTAAATGAACAAGTAGCTGAACTACTTCAGATAAAATCAGCAGTAGAGAAACTGTTTACACTAAGACAATTAAAACGTTTGCAAAATCCAAAAATTGTTAACGTATGGTCTGTGGAAGAAATATCCCAAGCTATATCCTTACATTCAACTGGTACTAAAACATACCGTTTATTTTTATTTATGATTAAACATTACAATAACATAATTTTATCATGTCTTTATAATTATTATAATTAAATTAGCCATATTATATAAAAAAAACTTAAAATTAAAAGTACTATACAACTACATTCAAATGTTGCAGGAATAAGCGGTCTTTACTACGTCATGTGCGAAAGCGAACCGATTTTGGAACAGTATGTATCATACCTCTTGTATTCATTGTACCATGATATACAACCTACTGCTATATCGCTCTTGAACGAATTAGTCCTATTTTGTATTTCAGTGCTAGGTCTATTCCGAATTAACATTTCTCTCTTATGCATGCTCACTAAGCTTTTTTCACTATCGCGTTGTTGTATAAGTAAAGCTTCTCTCGCGACATTCCCTCTTTTTACTCTTCAGCTCGAAAGAAGTTAAGGAATATATCATACTTACATATATGTATAATTCCACAGAAAATCGTCTTTTTTTTATGCAAAAAAAAACGCTGTTTTAAATTTGAAGGTACATTCCTTAGACCAATTTTTTTTCGTTCCTTATAGCTCAAAAGTGAAGAAAAAAAAAGAATGCCGTCCGTCGCGTCGGACGGAAGATACCCATCGCCTTTTAAGCGATTTTTTAAAATTGACTTTTTTTACGAAATTTTACCGTATTTTCCAGAAATACTTAAAATAGCTGTGATATCGCTTCTATAGCACTTCTATCGCTTTTCAAAAAAATCAAAATTAAGGTCTTTTCTTGTAATTTCAAGAAAAAACATTATTTTTAATCTAGGTAACAAGTTTATAAATTTTAAAACAGGTCACAGCATTTTATTTATAATTTTACATTTTTTACGTACGAGTTACACTTTTTCGTATTTAATAGCAGATGACTTCTTGGATAGATTTAAAGTTGTAAAATAATAATTTCAAGGTAACTAGTTATAATTTTGAGGAAATATCTAAAAAAAACAAATACAATAAACTATAATATAGAACAATAATTTTTTAATTGTTGATATACAAAGTTACAATTTTAGTTTTATTATTCTCTGATAAGTAATACTACTTCCGAAGGGAATATAAAATATACACAAGATATTTATATTATTAATTTGTATATCAAAAATTATTATTTTATTATTAAAATTATTATCTATAATTATAGTTTATTGTATTTGTTTTTTTTTTAGATATTTTCTCAAAATTACGACTACGTACCTTGAAATTATTGTTTTGCAATAGAGAATCTATCCAAAACGTGTTTAATAAAGAATATTATCTCTACTTTTATTACTTATAATTAAAATATATACTTTTTTCAAGTAGTCATCTGCTATTAAATACCAAAAAGTGTAACTCTTACGTAAAATGTGTAAAATTATAAATAAAATACCTGTGACCTGTTTTAAAATTTATGAACTTATTACCTAGACTAAAACTAATTTTTTTTTAAATTACAAGAAAAGACCTTTATTTTAATTTTTTAAAGAGTCTTATAGGTGCTATAGAAGAACAGCTATTTTAAGTATTTCTTGAAAATACGGTAAAATTTCGATAAGTCAATTTTAAAATATCGCTTAAAAAGCGATGGGTACCCTCCGTCTGGCGGACGCCATTCTTTTTTTCTTCGCTTTTAAGCTATAAGGAACGAAAAAAAAATTGTCTGAAGTGTGTACCTTCAGATTTGAAAAAGTGTTTTTTGGCATTAAAAAAAAGGACGCTTTTCTGTGGAATTATTTTCTCCTGTTCTCTGTCCTAAATTCTCCTGACAAATTATGACAGGAAATTTTTCAGATAATTTTAAGACAATTTAACTCAATTCATCTAGTCTGAAAATACTTGCTAAGGGAGCTAGATCTCTATATCTCTTTGAAGATGGCTGCTTGTAATTAGTGTGTTTTAATACCTCCAGATGTTGATAAAGTTCAACATAAAAAGCTTGTAGATATATTAAAAAACAAAAATATTGACAGTCGTGATCTGAAAATTATATCTAATTTATATTGGAATCAAACTGCCAAGGTAAGAGTTGACAGCCAGTACACCGAAAATATCAAAATACAGAGAGGAGTCCGCCAGGGTTGCGTACTGTCTCCACTACTTTTCAATGTCTACAGTGAAGCGGTATTTTAAGAAGTGCTCTCAGACTCAATAGAAGGTATATCTATTAATGGAGAAGTTTTGAAAACCTTATGTTTTGCAGACGATACAGTAATAATTACGGATAACAACAATCATTTACAGAACGTAATGCAGAACACCTTAATGAACGCTGTCATGAGTACGGACTGAAGATAAAATTAAAGAAAACTAAATGCATGATCACGACTAAATCTGCACATGCAATATTCAATTGACTATTGAAGATACTGCAATTGAGAGTGTTAATAACTATAAATACTTAGGAACATGGATAACATCAGATGTAGACCAAACCAAAGAAATTAAGACACGTATTGAAATAGCACGTACATCATTTATTAAACTTAAAAAGTTTCTTTGTTGTCGGGATATAAGGTTAGAACGACGCCTGAGAATGCTTCGATGTTACGTGTTCTCTACTCTTTTTTATGGTTTGGAAGCTTGGACACTGAAACAAGTTCATTTAAATGAGTTGGCCGCCTTTGAATTTTGGTGTTACAGAAGAATCCTACGAATATCATGGATTCAAAGAATGTCAAACATGGAAGTAACTAGAAGGATAGGAAATGAGGTGGAAATAATATTAACTATTAAAAGACGAAAACTTGAGTACTTGGGACATGTGATGAGAGGGCAAAAATACGCATTATTACAACTTATTATGCAGGGCAAAATCCGAGGAAAGCGAAATGTGGGAAGACCAAGAATATCCTGGCTTAAGAACTTAAGGGAATGGTTTGAATGCAGTAGTGCAGAACTTTTTAGAGCGGCAGTCAACACAGTCCGCATAGCCATGATGATTTCCAACCTTCGATAGAAGATGGAACTTAAAAAAGAAGAATACCTCCAGAACACTTCCACTTAAAAAACTAAAACTGGTACAATTATTTAACCTCCCGAGTAGAATCGATTTCATCAATTGCCAATTTCTAGTACTAGTCATAGACATCCGTTTTGGATAGACCAACGGATAATTAAACGCATAACTTTTAAGCATTGATGATAGTAGATTATTAGACTTTTAGGTATTCTAGTACTAAAATGTACTTTTATTTTATGTCGATATGATCCACCGTTTTCGAGTAAAATGAATTTGCAAATGTTTCGTTTTCTCTTTATGAAAATTAAATTAACATCTTTTGCACTAGTTAGCTTTGAACTGTTTTGCACTAGTTAGCTTTGAACTGTAAACAGAAGTATCACGTACGTCTTTCATTGTCAAATTGTTGTCAGTTTGTGAAGCGTTTGTTGTAGTTTTTAATTATTAGGCATTCAATTCAACAGAAATTGTTTTTACTAATACGGAAATGTAGATACAATAAAAAATTTGTTGATTAAGAGAAACAAGTTCAGTGTTCCCAAAAAAATAATGAAAAAGACGATATAATATTTATTTTAATGGAAGTTGATAAAAATTTAAAAATTAGCGTTCCAAGACTTTCTGCTATGTATCCCACAATTTCAAAATCATCCACAGGAAATATCTTACACAACGAAACTTTATATCCTATATACACACATATATATATATATATATATATATATATATATATATATATATATATATATATATGTCAATGATGACACTTCATATTTTATAAGCTGTTTAAGAAAAACCAAGCCCTCATCCAAAACAACGGGACCGCGAAAATCACATCAATAGGAGCATCCACAGACATCAGTCTTCCATTCAATCTCAATCCAAAGACTCAAAACCTTAGCAAACGAAAGCTTTTCTTCCTTACGTCAAAGATGTCACTGACAAAATCGACAACATTCTTAAATCAAGAGGAATAAACGTAACATTAAACCCCTCCCCCCACAAAAACTTTGATCCCTTGGCCGGTCAATCAAAGACAACATTCAAAATGAACAGCACGGAGTTTATGAAATTCCTTGTGCAGACTGTCCCCGATTTTATATAGGTCAAACAAATAGTATAATCCAAAATAGGATTTATGAATATTCCATTTCTATTCACAATTCCGATTCAATTTTAGCTCTGGGTCAACACCATCTTCATACAGGTCACAAAATTTATTTTAAAAACTTCAGAACCATATCTTCCATCCGCTTCTATAAACCAGGAAATATAGGAGAAGCCATAGAAATAGCAAAAAGGCCAAATTGTCTTAATAAAATAGATGACGCCATACGGTTACCTACTACATGGTTCTACATGGACTCCTCTCATAAAGAAAATATCGTCCCTTCCATCCTCGAATCAAAATGTCACTGGGTAATGCAAAGAAAGCACTTTTAAAAGATAATCATCCCCAACAATTTACACAAAAAAAAATTTTAACTTAGGATTCACAAATACTACAACTATTTAAGAACTTAGAAAAGAACAATCAAAACAATTTAACTCAAAATTACAACACCCCACTGAAAAAAACACACAAGTAATTCACGAAATTGTCTGTAATGATTTTCCTAACTTCCTAATTTCCTAATTTCAGAGCATAGTGCATGTTACTTTTCAAGTATGTTTTAATATTTAAAAAAAATCCAAACAAGTAAATTTGTAAACTCTATTTTGAGAAAAATTCTCGTTAGTTATTATTTCTTTAATTACAAAACCTGTATACTATTGTTTAGTTCAATAAAACACAAAATATTCATTGACAAAGTCAAGTAGCTACAGTATGACATTTAAAAAACGAGTTGGTAATAACTTAGAAGAAGGATACAAACCTTAAGATAATAACTTCCTCCAGAATATGCTTCCATATCAAAACACACAAAAAACCGACTAAGTACAAATAGTTAATGAAAAAACAAAGAAGAATGATATTATAATGACAATGTATAAAACGCTATACTATTAATCGTCCCACAATCTTTTTCGGATTTACTGAACATACACGCAACACCACAAAAACTAATCAGGTTTACTCAATTGTATGAATTTTCAAAAGTTTAGGTATGAGACGTGACTTATCGAAAGTTATAACTGATATTCAAATCATACATTAGTAGGTACTATATTATCAGTTGGTTCTTTTTTTTCTAAAAAATAGTTAATAGTTTTACTTAACTTAAAATAAGCATATGGGGAAGATTAAAATCGAAAAAATGGACAAGCAATATAAAGATAGAATTATTAAAAAAAAAATTATTAAATCCTATAAATTCTCCAATAAAACACCAGTGAGGTAATATTATGTATTCTAATACTTAATATGTAAAAAAGATCGGTTGGTTTTTCATTTCTACAAATATTTTGATCTTAGACCGTACTAAAATAAATGTGCTATATAAAGAGTAACACAAGCTATTCTTCCATCATATCTTCTTCATCACTTACACTATCCAGAAACTTGACATTCAACAATTATTATTCGTACTGTTCAACTTCACCGCGGCGCTGAATATACACTACCAATCCCTATGCTTTCTTATTTTGACATCGACTTGGTGTCACATCTAATCATTTTGGCAACATGCATTCGTTGTTCGTCTTATTTTATACGTACATGATACTAAGGGCTTTACAATACAGATGGTCTTACAACGCTTACATAGAATTTAGGTATTCTGTTGTAACCCTACTGCGAGTATATTTAATAATTCCTAATTGGTTTGCAATAACGACCCTAGACAACTAAAACTATTACTATACAAAATTATTCTATATAAAATACTATGATGACAAGTCACACCGTTTGTCCAGTAAGGTAACAACGCCACCCAGACAAGAAGTCTGTGATACCAACATTTGACATTGCAATTATATTGACGGTTGGTTTATTGATAATTTATTCATATATTTTATATAATACAAATTGCTAAAAATATAGGTAGCTTTAATTGTAAGGTCACAAAAATGACGTATAATATATATATAATATATATATATATATATATATATATATATATATATATATATATATATATATATATATATAGCAAAGAATACGACAATTGATTAAATTTAAAATATATTCAATGGTTGAATAGTAGAGTTTTTATCGGTCAATAATTGGCAAATAAAAGTCGTCAACTACTTTATTGATTTATTTGAATACGTTTCACTTTTATTTTTAAAGCATCATCAGTTCACTACAAATAAAAGTGATTTTCGCATATAAGTAAACAACCAACAGGGTTCATACTTACAAAAACAATTTGTAGATTTTTTTAAGGATGTTATAAAAACTCTACGATAACTTAACATTAAAGATTACAAACAAAACAAGAGAAACGAAACAAAAAAAAAATACAAGAGAAACAGTAAGAATACTATTGTTCATTTAATTTTTACCGATAGCTTCATAGCATTTAAGTAAACAACCAACAGGGTCCATACTTACAAAAACAATTTGTAGATTTTTTGGATTGACCGATAAAACCTCTGCTATTCAACCATTGAATATATTTTAAATATATATATATATATATATATATATATATATATATATATATATATATATATACAATATATAGTTAACTCAAATTGGGATAAAGCGAAAAAAATACGTATAATAATTACTGAATTAAAGTATGCACTCAAAAACAGAAATAATTCAAGTCCAGGATTGGATAATATTAAATATCATATGATTCAGTTTCTTCTAAAAATTGCTAAACTATTTTTATTTGGTATATTCAATGACATAATTATCAATAATTTAGTTACTCATGAATTTAAAGATGTAATTATTATTCCTATTCTCAAACTAGATAAAAATCCCAATGTATCCGACTCATACAGATCCATTTCCCTTATGTCTTGTTTACTAAAAACATTAGAATGAATGATCAAACATAGACTGGAATGGTGGTTAGATAAAAAGAAATTACTTCCAGACCTTCAATTTGGATATAAAAAAGGATGTGGTACTATAGATGCTTTTGCTACATTAGTAACGGATATTCAGGATACACTTTCCAATAATACATACCTACCTACAATATGTTTGGACAGGAAGGTGCTTATAATAACGTTTGTCTGGAAATCCTTATGGAAAAAATGATTAGAAATTTTCATATACCATCTGCATTAGTGAAAACCATTCTCAACTTTTACACTTGCAGAAAAAATTAGTTGAGATCAAATAACAATAAACTTATAGGTTCTCGATATAACAACCTAGGACTTCCACAAGGGTCAGTTTTGAGCCCTTTATTATTTAATCTATATACATCTGATTTGCACAATGTCTCCCTAGTAAATAACAGTTTTAATACAATAAAATATTCTGATGATTTTCTTATATATTCATCTTTCAAAATATACAATAAGTGCATACAAATTTTGGGAAAAATGGACGACTACTTCAATAGCTGGTTTAAAGAAAATGGGTTAGAAATAGCACCAAATAAATCTAGTACATCTTTTTCACGAGGCATAATCTCCCAAAAATAGACAAGTTAACAGTGAACAGTCGGGAATATAATTTGTTCTTCAATTAAATACTTAGGGATGATTCTTGACCGTAAATTAACTTGGAAGCTACACATTGACTTCATGTTAAATAGATGTAATAAGGGATTAAATTTCCTTAAAGCAATTTCTAAAACTTGGTGGGGAGCCGATGTATAAACCGCGTTACTTTTTTATCGATCAATAATAGATTATGGATGTGTTTTGTATGGTTCAGCAGCTAAGTATATCTTGGGGAAAATAGACGTGTTTCAAAACACAATATTTTGTATTTGCCTAGGTACTATGAAACCAACCCCAACCAATTCGTTATATGTGGAAGCATTAGAATTTACACTCAAATATAGAAGAGAATATCTTAGTCAAAAATTTCTGATTAATGCTCGTCATAGAAACCTCTCTCTTTACTGCAGTATTAGCAAACTTAATAATGCAGATATAATGGATCCACAAAAATTCTCCTCCACTTTGTGACGCTTTTAGAAATCTCTCAAATTGCGATTACACCAACTCATACTATGATAATTCAAACTTTGAAGAATTTTATGCTTTTTTGCAAACTATTACGGTAATTAAACCAAGGTACCTTGTAAATACTGCAGCTACAATATTTTAGGGAATTTATTGGAAAACTGGCCAGCATCAACAGTTATTTATACAGATACATCAAACTCTACTCTTGGTACTGGATGCGCTTTTTATATTCCTTTAAAAAGTATAGAAAACATGTTTACTCTAGATTATAATTTTTTAATTTTTACTGCTGAAGTAATAGCAATTTATGAAGCATTAAAGTATTTTAAGAATTCCAATGACAACTCCGCAATAATTGCATCTGATTCTTTACCGGTTCTTATAGCCATTGAGACTATATCTTTTCCTAGCAAAACCACAAATATTTAGATCCTTCTAATAAAAACAAAGGTTTTTAAATTACATCAGGAACAAAGAACAGTTAGATTTTTATGGAAAAAAGCTCACATAGGGCTTGGCCATAATGAGTATGTAGATATATTAGCTAAGAAAGCCATTGATTCTGGTGCAAAAACAGATTATAAGCTCTGCATACCAAATTTATTTGTAACAATGAAGAATATTGTAAACAACCAGTGGAAAGAAGATAATTATGAATATAGTCAACACTCTAAATCACAATATGCACTCATACAACCCTCAATCCCGAGCAAATTTAGGCTTAAAAATTACTCTGTTCCACGTAGATACATTACATCTATTATTAGAATAAAATCAGGACACGCATGTTATCCGGCTCATCTGGCAAAACTTAAAATTGTGAATTCCTATTTATGCGAAGTTTGCCAAAAAGAAGCAGAGTTAAACCACATTTTCTTTGAATGTACAAAATATATACAACAAACTGACGACTTAATAAAATATTTAGTCAAACACAAAATTCTTCCACCCTATAACATTTGTTACCTTTTGTCATTAAATAACAAAATTGTATATAACTACTTAACAGAACTTATTTCAAAAAGTAACCTCAATTTGTAAATAAAATTAAGTAAAATTAAATAAAATTAGGTAAAAGCTGTATCTCTAAAAACCCATACCGTGGTTTCTATTTAATTTCTCATGTAAAGTTCCATAAGAAAATTCTAAGGTTCATTTTTTGATCGAATCGTGGTGGGGGTGGAAAGCTTCGTCGGATTATGATGTATGATACATCAGTTGAAAGGAAAGTGGGTAGCGAATATTTTAAGACAGAAAAAACACATGTATCGGCATTGCTAAGAGGGCATTACATCATACCTCTATTGTTATTGGTCCGATTGGAGCGTGTGATACGTTAAATGTAAGGGAAGGATACTATGTACGAATTTATTGAGATAGAAAAAACAAACAAGCCGACTACCAAAAGGCAACTACAAAGTACTAATGAACGTATAGTTACATGCGAGATGTAATAGCTCACTATGAATAAATACAGTTTAACTAAAAGACAAATTTTGATTTATTGACGCCAGAAGGCCTCTAGCTGAGTACAAAATAAACAACTTAACGAATCTTAACATGCGACATAGCAAATGAAAGGGGAGTAAATAACAAATAGCAAATGAAAGGGGAGGAAATAACGAATATATTAAGTATAAAAAACAAGGTGACTACCAAAATGGTACTAGACAGTATCTTCAGTGGTAATGAACGTATTGGAACATACGAGATATCGTATGGTACTATGAATACAAATAAATTTACTGTAAGACAAATTTTGATTTATTGACCTTAAGAAGGCTTCTGAATGTATACAAAATAAACAACTAATTGGTTTCTAACATGCGACATGTCAAAGGAAAGAGGCAGATTTATTGAATATATTTACATATTAAAAACAAACGAGACAACTACCAAAAGGATACTACACTTTCGCAAAGTATTTGATACGATAGCGTAATGAAAGCGTTGGAGGAAAATAGTATAAAATTATCGGTACTTCAAACTGATCAGAACTATGCTTACTAAGTTAGATGACGTCTGTAAGGAAGTCGGTTTAAACATCAATTTTGGAAGCACACAATGCATGACAAATCTGGTACCAAGCGAATATTCAAAAGTCAACTACAATGAAATAGCATTAGTTTGAAGGACAACCAAATCACTAAACTTCAAACGAAAATCACTTTAGCATGGGCTGGATATGAAGATCTATCAGACATCTTTAAGAGGAACATGCCAAAATATTTGAAAAAGAAGACGTTCGTCCAAATGTGTACTTCTAGTCAGTATCAAGAGAACATATTTCTATCATAAGCCAACCAAACTCACAATATTTAGAACATAAGACACCAGTAATTGGAACCGGAAAAGCTATATGTGATTCTCTTCGTAGTTTTCTGTTAACCAATAATGTGAAGCTAGATTTTCTGAAATGAATACTGGATGGAAGTCTGGAGCAATTCGACTTATGGAGGTACGTCTACAAAGGCCTCTTCAATGGTTTATTTGCATACTACATGCAAACGAATTGCCTCTAAGACATTTATTTAGTGTATTGGATGGGCAAACCAGCGGACCTCAGGGATTTACTGGGCCAATCGGAAAGGCACTGGAAACCTGTGACCATCTCTGTGTTAAAGCGTTCATCCCTGTCTCCAGTAACATTATTTCTCAAAAAGAAGATGTGATAAAATCTTTAAGCACCGATCAAAAATACATGTACGAAATGTGTCAGGCTGTATCATTGGGTGTGTGTATTGACGAACTCGCTAACAGGCACCCTGACAATATGTCACATTCTCGCTGGCTTACAACGGCCAACCGCATATTACGCCTTTACATTGTAACCATTGACCCATCTGAAGAACTCCAGACATTAGTTGATTATATCATGAAAGTCTACGGTCCTGTATGGTTCCACATCAGGGCAATCTTCGTTTGAAATGGGTCCCAAATATCTTTTTAAATTAATTCAATACTCCAGATGTTTATCAGATAAAGTGAAAGCATGTTGATCCAGTAATACAACATAATGCATTTTTTGTCCATCCGGAAAATATTTTGCTTGGTATGATAAAAGCAAGAAAGGAATCACGTGATAAGGTAAGAGTGTAAAGGTCAGAAACTAAATGTCAATCCAACAGATTACATTGAAATGGTACACTGGGCCGATTTACTAGTAACTTCACCTGTCTTACTAGGAGACATTACCGATTCAGTTCTTGTGAATATGTTGTCAAACATATGTTCAATTAAAACAGAATTTTCAAATTTTCCCTGCCATACTCAAGCAGTTGAACGTTGCGTAAAACTGGTAGCTGAGGCATCTATCACTGTAGCAGGTGAAAAGGCTCGTGATGGATTAATTCGTACCACACTCTAGTCTAGAAGTCTTATGTCATATTTTGATTGTAAAGCTAAATTTAAGTGTTAACATTGCAATTTTTCTGTTTATTATATTTTTTTACTTAAATCTTATATTTAGTGTACCTATTTCTTTCTGGATTTGTCAAAAATGTATGTTTTGTTAATAATAAATATTGTTTATTTTTAATAACCTTGTTCAAATTTTATTTTACCCTTTAAAAATCATAGAAAAAAAAAATTGAAAAATTGAATGTAACAATAAAACACTGAAAACTTTCTCAAGTGATCTATTTTTGGCTTGGGTTTACAAATTTATAGTCTCTAATGAAATAGGTTGAGGAGGGAAGAACCGTTTGTCTCAAGTTGGTCATTCAGAATTATATCTGTGTTTTTTAATTTGTTGATTTCCATAGATTCTAACAAAGATAGCTTAAGGCCTTTATTTTGAATGTAAAGAATTTTAAATTTGTCATTAAAAGAATGATTATGATGTAGAAGGTGAAGTGCGTATGTCGAATCTGTTTTTCTATTCTTGAAAGCCTTTTTATGTTCTGTTATTCGTTTATCAAAGTTTCTACCAGTTTGACCGATGTAAGTTTTTGGGCAGTCGCCACATTGAAGTTTGTACACACCACTATTTAAGTGTTTTTTTTATTTTGGCTCTTGTTATTTTTAATATATTTGCCTCGGTTGTTATTTGTTCGGAAAGCTGGTGTTATTCCTTCCTTTTTTATGTGTTTGGCAATTTTTGTTGTTATTTTGCCTGTATATGTAATCGAGCAGAAGGTACTGGGTTTTTTATCTGGTGGTGGAAATACAAATTTCAGGGCTTTCTTGTGTAGTTTTTGATTTAACATTTTATTAATTGTTTGTTCGTTGTATCCGTTGTTTACTGCTATTTGCTTAATTATATTTAATTCTGTTTCAAAGCTGTATTTTGACATCGGAATTTCTGTTAGTCTATGTAACATACTATGATAAGCTGCCAGTTTATGTTGTGTTGGATGGGATGATGAATTGTGTATAGTCGTGTCAGTATGGGTGGGTTTATGAAATATGGAGAAGTAATGTTTGTTGTGAAGTCTGCTAATTTTTAAATCTAAAAAATTTATGGATTGATTTTGTTCTGTTTCTATTGTAAATTCAATATGACTATGAAGTGAATTAATATACGATAAAAATTGGTCGAGTTGCCTGTTAGTTGCTGTGAAACATACCAGTACGTCGTCTACGTATCTCCACCAATATAAAAACTGTTTGAATACGGGATGTTTTGAAATCTTTGTCTCTAGATGATCCATAAAAATATCTGATAGCAATGGGCTCAGAGGATTACCCATTATAAGTCCTGCACTGTTATTTGTATATATTTTATTATTAAATTCAAAGTAGTCCTGGTTTATGCAAACTTCAAGAAGATGTAAAATTTCAGATGTAATTATTGGATTTGTACTATTTTGGTCTAAAAGGTTTTTTACTAGAATAAAAGTTTCTGTAGGAGGGATACTAAGAAAAAGATTTTTTACGTCAAATGAAATTAATCTGGAGTTGTTAGGTAATTGAAAATGCTGTATTTTATTAACTAGTTCTATTGTATTTTTTATGGTAAATTTAGGTGAAAATTTAGTGTGTTCTTAAATAATCTCTAACAGTTTTTTTAGAGATAAAAAGAAACTACAGGTCTTATTGGGTGATCCGGTTTGTGTAGTTTAATGAAAGAGTATAATTTAGGAGGCTGTGGGTTCATTATATTTAGGTATTTCTGTTCTGTTGGATTTAGCATTGATTTTGAATTTTCTAACGCTAGCTTAATTTGTTTTTGATATTTTTCTGTCGGATATTTGTGTAAAGTTTCAATATATTGATAATTTAAGAATTCTATTGTTTTGTTATTATATTCTATTTTATCTATAGCAATAATAGTGTTACCTTTGTCTGCTTTTGTAAACACAATGTTGTTTTCTATTGATTTATTTTTAATTGATATTGCTGTGTTATTCTCTTTGTAACAGGAATTCTTAGTCTCACTACACACATCTGTAATAGATTTGGAAATCTGGAAATTACATCTGAAAAAACACTTAAATAGTGGTGTGTACAAACTTCAATGTGGCGACTGCCCAAAAACTTACATCGGTCAAACTGGTAGAAACTTTGATAAACGAATAACAGAACATAAAAAGGCTTTCAAGAATAGAAAAACAGATTCGACATACGCACTTCACCTTCTACATCATAATCATTCTTTTAATGACAAATTTAAAATTCTTTACATTCAAAATAAAGGCCTTAAGCTATCTTTGTTAGAATCTATGGAAATCAACAAATTAAAAAACACAGATATAATTCTGAATGACCAACTTGAGACAAACGGTTCTTCCCTCCTCAACCTATTTCATTAGAGACTATAAATTTGTAAACCCAAGCCAAAAATAGATTACTTGAGAAAGGCAATCAGCCGAAACAACTGTAGTGATTAGTTTTAAAATAAATTTTGTGGAAATTTGGAAACAAAGTTTTCAGTGTTTTATTGTTACATAAAATGAATTTCCATGAATCCATTAATTATGAAAAATTTAACATTTCAAACGCAAATCTAAAACAATTATCTCAAACAACAGTATCTCAAACAATTCAGTATTGTGCAACTTTTAAAAACTATCCACCTATAAAATTTGAATTTTTTTTTTTCAAAATCGACCCACCCTAATATATTATATTATGAAGTAGGACGCGTGCTACTGACCACCTCCCTAGATATAAAAATTTCAAGGGTATACGTCAAATAATAAAATACGCTCATATCCATTGTTTATGTCTGGTATACTCCTACTTCTAGATTTATTTCGAATAAGGATATTATTAACCTTGCAATACAGAAACATACTATTTTACCCAATTAATTGTATCTATTTAGTTCTTTGTTTATGCTTTTACCGTGAGTCACAATTAACCAACTGCAACTAATTACCTCAAGTAATTTACAATTTGCTTTGTAATGAATTATCGATCATTAAAAAATGGTCTTCTTTACTATTTCTCAATTGCATGTAAGTTTTATTATTTACATATATTATATACTTATCAGCGTGATTATTGCTACTTGATAAAATTAGTTAACTTGCAAAATGATGACCTCAAAGAATATTTAGCTACTGTATCTTTTACAAGGAGACACAAACAAGAATTAATTTTATTCATTAGCACTTTTATATTTATAATAATAAAGTTTACTAGGTTTAGTTACATGTGAAATAAAAAGGTAAAATATAAATCGTTTTATAACTGATTTATGTTAATATTACAGTGACCATTTTTAATTAAAAGGCAAAGTTACAAGAAAAAACTTTGCATTTATTACATAAACTCGTTATGGATCATCATTCAGCAATAACTAAATAGGTTCGCTGCTGGACATAAGCCTTGACCTACTTGTATCATTCATGCATATCAGTAAGTTATCATTCCATCGTTTTCCTGTTCTTCCTACTGATTTTCTTCTTATTGGGGAAACGTCTCTTGCCGTCTTTACTACTCTATTTGTTGTCATTAGGCTTATACAATCGTTTCATTCTCTGTTCTATTTCTTACCCAGTTCTTGATTTTCTCCACCTTGCATCTACGTCGTTTATCTGTACTTCTAGCTCTATCTCATATTGTCTTGCCATCAGCTTTTCTAAATGTTTTCATCTCTGCTGTTTGTAACATCCTTTTTGTCCTTTTTGTGTCAGGTTTTGTTTCTGCCGCGTATGTCATTATTGTTCTGATAACTGTTTTGTAAATTCTATCTTCCGTTTCTTTCCAATATTTATATTTATTCATATTATTTCATTTTGGCAGCCTGCAGCTCTTTTTGCTTTATTCACTTGATCTTTCACTTTAGTTTAGGGCTTTCCGTGGCTAGAGAATGTGATGCCTAGATATTTAAACTCCATCTTCTTCTTCTTCTTCTTCTTCTTCTTCTTCTTCTTCTTCTTCTTCTTCTTCTTCTTCTTCAGCCTTCATTTATCCAATGTTGGACATAGGCCTCCTCCAATTGCTTCCACGCTTCCCTATCTTTTGCAATTCTTATCCACTGCTTTCCAGCTACAGCAGTTATATCGTCTATCTATCTCTTTTTAGGTCTTCCCACGCTTCTTTTTGTTTCTCGAGGTCTCCAGAATGTCACTTTATGAGACCATCTGTTGGTGTCTTGTCTTGCTACATGTGCTACCCATTGCCATCTTAATGTCGCTATTTTTCCCATGATGTCGGTTACTTTAGTTCTTCGACGTATTTCGGTGTTAGGAATTTTGTCTCTAAGGCTTATATTTAACATGGCCCTCTCCATGGCCCGTTGAGTTACTCTTAATTGTTCTTCCATTTTTCTTGTTATTGCCATAGTTTCCAATCTATAAGTTGCAACTGGTAGTATACAAGTGTCATAGGTTTTTCGTTTTAAGTGAATTGGGATTTTTCTGTCTTTTAAAATGAAGCTCAACTTACCAAAAGCAGCCCATGATAATTGTGTCCTTCTTTTAATTTCTAGGGTTTGATTTTCCTTTTCGTTTTTAATTGCATGTCCTAGATATATATATATATATATATATATATATATATATATATATATATATATATATATATATATATATATATATATATATATATATATATATATATATATATATATATATATATTGCTCTACCTTTTCTATTTTCAATTTTAATCCTATTTGATTCGATTTGTGATTTAAATCTTGTAGCATTGATTTTAGTTCATGGATATCTGTGCTTATTAGTACTATGTCGTCTACCAAACGCAAATGGTCAAGATATTCTCCATCTATTTTTAATCCTTTTCGGCCCAATAGTTTCCAGATCATCATCTATTTTTACGTGAAAAGTAGCATCATCGTATATATTCTTAAGGAGGGCAGCATAACTTGAATCTACTCTGGCGTCGTCCAATGCTGTTAAGAAAGCCCATTTCTCGATACTGTCGAATGCTTTGTGATAATCGACAAATGCCAGATGTAGTGGTATGTTGTACTCTATTGTTTTTTCAATAATGGTCCGAATTGTTTGCAAGTGATCGATAGTGCTAAAACCCTTACGAAAGCCTGGTTGCTCCACTGGTTGGTATGCATCTAGTTTAGCTGTCAATCTATTTGTTATTATTCGGGTTAGTAGTTTGTAAAAGTGTGACAATAAGCTTATTGGTCGGTAGTTTTCTATATTTGCGGCGTCCCCTTTTTTATGGAGTAGAATGACTTCCGCATTTTTCCATGTCTTCGGTATTTGTCCTTCCAATAGGCATTTATTAAGTAATGCTCTTATTGCATCTTCTAATGCAGTGCCTCCCATTTTTAGCATCTCTGAAGTTATTTTATCTTCTGGTGTTTTCCCATTTTTCATTTGTTTTAGGGCGGCTCTAATTTCTGATGTTATTATTTCAGAGAAGTCCTCTGAGCCTTAAACTCCATCACTTGTTCTATTATCTGTCCTTCTAGTTCCAATTTACATCTTAGAAAATTTGCTGTTATATTAAATGGGTGCAACATACGTTGTAAATCATCTTCACTTTGAGAGAGTAGTATTGCGTCGTCTGCATAGCAGATTATTTTAACTTGTTTTTCTCCCCGATTTGGTATCGTTTTTTAGTTCTTACTTTTTTTATTATTTTATCCATAATTAGATTGAACAATAGAGGTCATAATGAATATTTCTTTCTTACTCCACTGCCAGCTTCAATAGGGTTAGTTCTTCTTCTACTTTTACTTTTATTATGTTGTTTTGGTAGATATTTTCGATTGTTTTGATTATTTCTAGAGATATCTCTCTTGCGTACAGTAAGTAGATAACATCTTTTAATTTGATCCAGTCAAATGCATTCGTAAGGTCCACGAAACATAGATATGCCGGTTTGTTGTATTCTAATTATTTGTCTTGCACTTGCCTCATTATAAATATAGGGTCGATGCATGATCTTACCGACCTAAATTTACATTTGAGGACTATAATTCTGCAGGTTTTCATACACAATTATACGAAAAGTTCTACAGAAATCGCCCTTTTATTTCTACGAATATTTTGTAGACGATGGTGTTTTTCCACAATGGTAAATATTTAAATTATTTTCTTCAACTGATTTTTATTACTTTTCGAATTTTTAGCGTCAAGAAATAAATCAGATAAAAGCGCACGTATTATCACGTGGCACAACACTGATGTCGCCGAAATAACACAATTCCTGGGTATTATTATATGGGAATCGCTTTCAGTTATTGTGGAAAACGCTGCATTTCAAGGATAATTCAGTAACAGCAGATGACCGTTTGCAGAAGATCATTCCCTTGGTTAGCAGACTGAAGGGCTACTAAAATTCAAGCAGTATATTGCCAACACGAGGCACAAATGTGCAATAAAAGTATTCAAACTTGGTCTGAAAGGAAGGTATCCTACGATTTTAACGTATATTGTGAAAAAGAATATGCTAAAGGTAGCATCGTACCAACCAATAATGTAGTGATGAAACTTATTAGTGGACGCTTGACAAAGGGCAGTTGCGATTGATGACTATTACAGTTCTGTTACACTTGCACATGAACTCCTATACCGAAAAATTTATATGATTTGTAGGCTACGTGCAAACCATAAATATAAACACAAAAGCGACATTTTCAAAAAATTAAAGGTAGAACATGTAACTGAACAAAGTGATTCGGACTCATTGTTCAGTAATGAACTTTCTTTAACTTTAGAATCAAAATCTAACACTCTAAAATGCGAATTTTGGTTAAAATTTTATTTTATTTTTAAAATGTGAGTACATGGTGAAGTTTCGCGACCACCAGCAAAATTTTTATTACAAAATGCCTATGACAGTCCAACATGGCATCACTCCTTAACTTGCCTATTCCTGTTCATAATGTGTCGGCAAATCTAACAAGCGATGGCGACGTCGGCGTGGCTTGCGTTTTTCTTATAAGTACATACTTAGATTAGAGCGGTACAATGCAGTCGTACGAGAAAGAGCAACAAAAACTTAAAAAATATTGGCAAGAAATTCTGTCTGATGAAGAATCGGATGAGTTTGGCGACACGTATCTTTTGGACAAGTACTAACCAACTGATTCTAGTGACAGTAAAAATGAATTCAGTACTCCGGAACAGAATAAATGAAGAAAACGTGTTGCCGAAAAATTAATAAAAAAGAATATACGAATTTAGGAGAACATGTTGATGCTGCTAGAGAATCTGTTATTGCCTGCAGTCTTCGAACAGAAAAATTTCCAAGAACCAATAGTATCCAATGCAATGAATGAACCTATTGTCTGGGAGCCGCTCAACAGCAAAAATTTACAGAAATTTAAATTTGAGGACTATAATTCTGCAGGTTTTCATATACAATTATACGAAAACTTCTATAACAAATCGCCTTTTAATTCTATCAATATTTTGTAAACAATGGTCTTCTATCTACGATGATAAATATTTAATTTATTTTGTTTAATGCTTTTTTTTTTATTTTTACTAACGAAACAAATCGTTATGGCCTGCAGTGTCAAGAAAAAAATCAGAAAAAAGTAACCAGAAAAAGGTAACATCACAACACTTATGTTGCCGAAATAAAACAATTCCTGGATATAGGTATATTGATGAGATTATGTCATTTTCCATTTTTTCTTCCAAACTGGTCAAAGAATGATCTTTATATGAATATCAATAAACTGATGTCAAGGAATCGCTTACAGTTATTGTTAAAAACGCTGCATTTCAACGATAACTTAGTAACAGCAAATAACCGTTTGCATAAGATCATTTCCTTGGTTAGCAGACTAAAGGTTAAATTCAATTCAGCCATTGTTCCTAAGGAAAACGTGTGCATTGACAAAACTTTAGTGCCTTTTTAATGGCGACTAAACTTCAAGCAGTATATTGCCAACAAGAGGCACAAGTTTAGGATAAAAGTATTCAAACTTTGTCTAGAAGGTGGTTATACCTACGATTTTAACGTATATTGTAGAAAAGAACATGTTGAAAGTAGCACCATACCATAACATATTGATGAAACTTAGGGATGGACTGCTTGACAAAGGACGAACACTTGCAATTGATAATTACTACAGTTCTGTTACACTTGCACATGAACTCATACACCGAAAAACTTAGTGATTGGTACGCTACGTGCAAACCGCAAATATAATCCCTAATACGTCATTTTAAAAATTTAAAGTAGGCAAACATGTAGCTAAAAATAGCAAATCGGTTCAGAAGTAAAGCGACAAGCGAGATGGGCTGATGATTAGTACCAAATTCCCTGACGAAATGGTCACAATGCGGAAGGCACACGGTGATGTAAAGCCAAAGAATGTCGTCGAATATAATAAATATAAAAGCTTTATTGATATATCAGATTAAATGAAAAGCTATAGTTCGCCATTATGTAAAGGAATAAAATGGTACAGAAAATTATCGATTGAGATATTAACTAGCACAGCACATAGGCACGATAAATGCCTATATCGCGCATCAAAACATTGCCAATGAAAGCTTAATGATTACCAAATTCAAGAAAAAGGTAATTCGTGATCTATTAGGAGATTTTATTGTCACATCAGTCATTATGGAAAATAGTCACAAACTCAGCGATGTTGATCATGCAGGCAGAGGAAAATGTACAACTTGTTTCGCAAAAATGGTTGAAAAGGAAGAAAGAGGAAAGTAACCAACATCTCATTGACATGTGATGACTGTAAAAAATTCTTGCCTTGGTTGTTATTTGTCGTACATTCCGTGTGACAAAAAATTAAATTAGTACTTTAGATACAATTTTGAAGCAATATTATTACATTTTGTTTTATGAAAATAAAGCTTATTTTGCCTAAAATGTGTTAAAAGAAGAATATATAATTACCCAGTTGTTACTTATAAATATTATAGGCCATGTGAGCCCTCGTTGACATCTTAGAAGCACAGGCTAAGTATGCTTTCTAGACCATCTGATCGGGCTCGAAATGTCCCTGTGTATTTTAAATGAGTTCGAGAAGCCGCTGTTGAGCTAGACCGCATTTTCTGATGACCTAGCGCGTGAGTCCATGTCGGCATCTGGCATATAACTTTTATGTGTGACTCGGTGTTGGCCTCTCATGACACTTAACCTGTTAAAATTTCAGTGTAATCTACACAATCATCTTTAAGGAACATGTCATCAGAAACGCTTGAATGCCTGAATATTTTCAGTTTTTTTTTTTCATTAAGTATTGGATTTATATTATTTTTAAATTTAATCCTTAACGTAATAGTTAAATTTTGACCAAGGTTAAAGTAAATTTAGAGTAATACTTACTAGGTTTACATGTGTGAAACCACTGTATACATAGAGGTAAGAACCCTTTAAATTTTGTTAAATTAGGTTTAAATTATGTTGTTATTAATAATATTATTGGATGTTTAGGTCTTTACCAAATTCACTTTATGGAATCGTAAGACTCTCCATTTGGGGTTTCTGCCACTGAGTCGTAGTCTCTATAAGGACCTTTAGACAACTGATCAAAATATTATTTTATGATAGATGCCAGAACAAAGCAGTCAAGTTATATTATATGATTGAATTTTAGATTGATTCTGAAAAAATCCGACTATATGGGTTGAAACGTTATTGTATGATTGTACTCATACAATATTGTGTGTTTTAGTTGTAGAAAATGGAGAGAGAAAGAGACAGAGAGAGGGAGAGAGAAATAAAAAGAGAGAAATGTTAACTGAGTTATGTATGGATTCATTAAATATGGAAATTCAATATAATTTATGAAGGAAGGAAGGCTTTATTTAGCTAAAGTTGTAATTTTATATTGGTGTTGTAAGGAGTAATAACTGAAAAAGAGACTAAGATCTCCAAAGGTCTAATACCAAAACATCAGAAGAATATGTAAAAATGGAAGTAATATTATATTATTATAATAAAAATAAACGGGTGTGTTAATTGAACCAGTTATGGTAACAATGATTTGAATGTTACTGGAATGTTGTATAAAACGAATATAAGTTTCGTTATGTGATTGGACTTTAACGAATTCTGGAATAATCTTGCTGTATGGCTAAAGAATAAATAAATCGACTGAGAATATCCAGATTCACGGTGGAGTACACCAAGGGTGTATGTTATCACCATTGTTTTTAATTTATCCAGTGACGTCGTCTTAGAATTAGCGTTAGCGGAAGGCAATAAGAGCCTAATAATAAACGGTGAGTCACTTGATAACATAAGATATGCTGAAGATACTGTCCTTCTGGCGGGAATACTAGAAGAGCCTTAGACCTTAAGCTAAATAATACAGTTTTTCTGACAATGTGGAAATTTTTTAATAAACTGGCAAACTTCCGAGCAGAAACAGACTCTGACCTTACTAAGAAAAAACAAATCAAATTGAAAATTCGTTACAACAGCGGTCAAAGAAGATATCAAAAAAACCACAAACAAAAAACAAATAAGTTATTTTAGAACTTTTCAAATCTGACATTGGATGCCACGAATAGTAGGTTTCAATGTTGTTGTTGCACGTGCACGAATTTTCGTAGAAAATATTATTACAAGGTTAAAAATACTATTACTAATCTCCCTATTACTAATATGCCAAGACGTACCAAAATTATTAGAACATCGGAACCACCAAATAAAAATTTGAGAGAGAAAAAAATTCTCATGAAGAAAAAGACGCCTTACAGAATTTAAAGAACAACAAAGAAATCATCGTGCCCCCAGCTAACAAATCTAACGCCACGGAACGCTATTCAAGACTACGAAGCAATAACAAATAACATCCTAAACGATAGGACATATCAAAGGATCTTGTTAAACCCTAAAATATATTTTGAAAAAGTAACAAATGGCAAGATCAAAGCCTAAGACATTAAGAAAGAACATCAGTTACATCTCATACCTACAGAGAAGTCATATATATATATCAAGTTAATATCTAGTCTCAGTAGTTAGTTCTCTCCGATCTCGTCTACAACCACTGACAAAATTTCTGGCTGAACAGCTACAATTATATGAAGAAGAAGCGAATTTTTACGTCAAGAATGCAAGCCACTTTATCGAGCGTATAAAAGATGTGATTCTTAAGCCGAGGCATTTGTTAGTCAGCTCTGATGTGGTCTTACTTTTCACGAATATTCCTATAAACGAATCTTTAGAAATTATAAGTAGAAAGTATCCAATACCACAAGATACTCTAAATCTAACAAAACACTGCTTAAATAAGACATATTTCATCCATAAGAAGCAAAGATATAAAAATGTTGAAGGAGCACTGATGGGTTCACCACTTTCACCGATAATAGCTAACCTGTTTATACAATAAATAGAAGAGTAAGAAATAGGAACCACCGAACAGTATTTAGATGTGTTAATAATTAAGAAGGAAGATGGGCACATAGGATACACAGTATACCGAAAACCCACACATACCGACAGATATCTACATGCCGATTCACATCACCATCCTGCACAATTACATTCAGTCATTAAAACTCTGATGACACTATCCAACTGATAGATGAAGAACAGAAAAATAAAGAAATGCATAATGTGAAAACAGGGCTAAGAAAAAACAATTTTTTAACATTAAAAAGGATCATAATGCTCAAGAAAGAATTAAGAACTTAACAGAAGAGTAAGGTAAAGGGCACAATAGAAAAAATAGGGAAAGTGCTTAGAAAACACAAAATATCTATATTTAATAGTGACAGAAAAATCTCAACCATTTTACCAACCGCCAAAAAAAATTTAATTAGAAAATCAAGGAGTATACGAGATTTAATGTTAGATGAGAAGAACATCGAAATGTCATTGAAATGAGAGAAAAACGTCGTCCTTTGCAGAACATGTGTTTTTGAAATACAGGACCTACAATAAACCTGAACCAAACTACGATGCTGGGGGATACAGAATCAGCACAAGTAGCCAGAAGCCATCCGCAGGGGGAAAATTCATCCCTGTTCTTATAGAAGTTGGTCTTAAATGGCTATAGCTAGACTCAAAAATGAAAGGCATTGTGTATAGTCTTTTCGGATCACCTAGTCATTTAGGCCATGGCAAATTTATTAACACAGTCAGCGATGGAATCCAACGGGTCATGACTGTAGCTACATAATTAAATTTAAATATAGAACTTAACATCATATCAGGAGCCCAAAATCATGAAATTTGCCAAAAGAAAGAATTTAGAGGGATTGAGTCTTCTAAGCTTAAATGGTCACGTTTAAATCTAGTAAGTTAATTAAAGTATCTTGGGGTAATATTAGACTTAAGGCTTACTTGGAATCAGTCGATAGAACGACTTACCAAGAGGGCGGTAACTACGTTAATGGTAGCCAATCTCACTGACGGAAAAATATAAGTTTAAAACCTGTTATAAATTTTATAGACATGTTATATTGGATTGATAACATGGTTGTAAAACCCACAATTACATTATAGAACTGTGGTATGGTGGCCAAAGATGCATCAGAAAAGTGCTATCCTCAAACCAAGCAAGATGCAAAGACTTGCTTGCCTTGGAACCACATGTGCTGACAAACACACGCCGCTGCTATGAAGACCCTGCTATATCTGTTATTTTACATATAATTTTAACTGGGACGACAAGGAGAATGCAGAATCGATTATTATTTCTGACCATAGGGCATCCAGGTATAAGCCTAACGTACATTTCCAAGTAGAGATTACCCACGAGAGGGATGAGTAAGAAGAAACATTCGACCTAGACTACAGGTCCTGGTCCTGGTCCTGGTACCCAGTATTACAGACAGATATAAATAAAAGTGCGGAAATACTAAATGTAGGAATATTCTTGGGGCTTTCAAACTAAAGAATATCATTTTATGTACAGATAGCCAAACAGCCGGGGCTCTCATAAGCCCTAAGCTAAACTATAAAGCTACTGTGGGAATGTGTTACAATGCTATACTTGCCAGAATAGTATCAGCAACAAAATACTTTAATCTAGAGCCGGACATAAAAAGGGTGCTAATAGGGCTAAAGTACCGCATAAAATAGGCAGAAATTAGCTCAGAGTCATAACAAGCTTCCTTATTCTACATGCTCATGTTATGTGAGTCCTGAATATAACGTGACTGTTAAAAAAACATAATATAAATAATAAATAAACAGCACTATCATGAAATCAATGAACCAACAAAAAGAATAATTGAAAAAAAATAGTAAATATTTAAACAGTAAATTTACTGTTTATATTTTGAGAACGATTTCCGAAGTGGAAATTGAAACGTCAATAAACGTATTTTTATCTTTAATTGTGGCTTATTCCTAGTTAAATAGTAATTAATTTAAAATGTCACAAGAATTTATTAATAATTAATATAATATTAATAATTTATTAATAATTTGGTAGCAGTTTTTTTCATTTCCTGAAAAATGTTAAAAATTAACAAAGTGCGATATGAAAGTCTGCTCCTCAATTAGCATATCGGCCGAAACTTTGAAGTTCTTCTTTAGTAGAACTATTCTAGGATAATTATGCTGTTCCTGGTTAATTTGAATAAAATATAATAGAGAGCAGCATTACATCCTGGATAATTAATAAGTTTTTATTTATTGATAACATCATTGTTAAAATTTGACCTACAATAAAAGTGTACGGAATGTTGTCCAACAAAATAAATAGACAACATAACCTTATCCTTGGTTTCGCTTGGTGCAGGTCATTGGTCACGCAACCAAATGCAGGTAATTTTTATCACGCTCCTTGAATTAATCTTAACTTTAACAATCGTGAAATGGGTAATAGACCAGGAAATGCAAAAAAAGTTTTAAAGTTCAAAAATTCATTTACAATAATTAATATTATAATTAAATTACGAATAATTAGAATCAATCCATCAAACATCAACAGTTGTAATATATTTTATAGAAAGGCTCAAAATTAATAACAAAAAGGCGCATGAATGTGTAGAAGCTAATTTCTTAACACAGAATATACATAAGCCAGGCACATAGTGTTGACAATAGAAAGCTAATCGGGAAGCTAAAATCAGATATTATAATGGAGCAATCCATCGAATAACACCTACGAGCTGTAACTTTGACAATTAATTTAAAATAATATACGAGGCAGGGAAGACTAAAAGGAAGGTAAACCCATACAAGACGAAGCTAGTATTTCGATAGCTTAAAATCATTGCAGGATGTAAAAGCCGGTATAGTAGTGACAAAGCAAGGTATTACATTTCCTGGTAAGTCTGTCTAAGAATGTCACAATTATCCATGCGAATAACGGCAATCCATCACTACGTAGCAGAAAGAAAAGGAAAGAAAAGAACGTATCGTTTAATTGCCACTTTCAGAGATAGTCAGACTGCACTTTAGGTCAAACTCAAACAAGGCTCATCAATGTCATTCTTTGGACTGGAACCAGGTATTGCAAAAGAACTAAAAAGAACGGTTACATGAAAGTAAGTAGATACAAATTTCTGAAATGGTGGAGAAACTATTAGGAGAAATACAGGTGAAAAAGGTAATTACAAAACATTTTCCAAAATTTACTGCAGATCTAATAAACAAAGACAGAAAAACAATCAAAGCCATAGTAGGTCTGCTAACAGGGGGTACTGTAAGCTGAATAGTCAGTTGAAGCTAATGAGATTGGCAGGTGATGACCTATGCAGATTCTGTTACCGAGAAGTAGAAACAGCAGACTATATTTTATGTCAGTATGGCAGCCTGGTAAATGTACGGTTCTTTAAATTAGGCGAAGGAGTTATTAAACCTTTTAAAAAGATTCAGGCTAGAGAATGTAATCTAGTGCTAGACAACCACAAGATCGGAGTGGATAATCCAAAAGTCACCTTATAAGATAGAATCTATCTAACATAGTATACAGTATTCGAAATTTCTTCCAGAAATAGAAAGAAAAGAAGTAAAAATTAACATTTAACGTAAATATTTAATCAAAAAATAATACATAGAATTAAACTTACACTTATACATGTACACATTTTCATAAAAATAAGTGATATCTAGAAATTAAGCTGTACACCAACTGCATTTTTTTCATCCTTACATACAAATTTCACAGATTGATATTAACAAGAGCTTATATGATATAACACTAAGACACAATAGTCGATGGAAATATAAGTGATTAATATGTTAATAAATTATAATTATAAAAAAAGTAATAAATAATAAAATGCAAGTAATTAAAATGACGTCTGATAGTATAAGACAAAAATAAGAAATATATAATAGAGAGGTCATACATATAAATCGGTCTAGAGCCAGCCATGGGAGTGCCAAAAAACTACCTTCGCCTCGGAAAAAAACCTAGACCCGAAGACAATACAAGTTACACTAAAAAAATATCCCAGTCAAATATGTGCAAGATATATATTAAACGTACATGTGCTAATAAGGCTGACATACTGCGAAAAACAAGCAGAAATTAGCTCACAGTCATCGTCATAACAAGCTTCCTTACTCGACATGCACAAGTCAAGAGACACCTGTATACAATGGAACTGTTTGTCATATCTTGCATGACTGTAAGTCATTAGAACTTACCGACTAACTCCAAAAACATATTGTACACATTTTTAGACCTGTATAAGCTATAACAGTATTCCAGAATACTGGAATGAATTCTTCTTCTTAGCGTGCCATATCAGAATTATCCGACATTGGCGATCACCATTGCGAAGGCTTCTCGATCTTCTGCGATATGAAATAATTGTTCTGCATTTGATATCTGAGTCCATTCACGAATGTTTTTTAACCAAGAAACTTGTTTTCTTCCTACACCTCTACAGCCCTACATTTTGCCTTTAAGGATCAGTTGTAATATTTTATATCGACTTCCGCTATATCATACGTAATTATCGTAATATTCCTCAAAGAATTACCAAGGAAATTTTTACTTATCTACACAACTGTCTAACGCTGCATTAAGAATAGAATATTTCTCAACAGTTTTAGAAGTAGGTATTATTTATTACTATTATTTCAATGTCAAATTCTCGATAAAAACTAAATCTATGCGAGTGTCAACACATATGTCTCCTCACGCCATACGGATCCTTTACCAAACAGAAGTCATCCAGCAATTCACACTTTTACCTTCTGGTCTCCATACTCTTACACGTCTATCTGAGATCGTACGAGGATGACAATTTATTGGAAAATAATAAAAGACTTATATCCTCTATAATAATCCTCTATAATAATAATCCTCTATTTTGCAAGCCAAAAGTTCCTGTACAAAAGGCAATCTGGCAATTCAATGTTCACTGAAAAGCAGCGTGCCCGTAGCTCTAGCTCGAGAAAATAATTCAGCAGCATACTGTTTCCTAACATTTCATTGACGTATGCCGACATTTTTCAGTTTTTGTGAATGATATAGAATAGTCATCTGGTCAGGTATAGCCTGAATAGGTGACTATTTCCCCCAGAGAAATAATAACCTTTTTTTTAAGAAGCCAAGATCTATTAAAGTAAATATAGATGTAGATTATAAACAAAAGATCTTACAATTCACAAAGTGGAAAGGTCTAAGTGGCCACTCGACTCCTTTGGAATCTGCAATAACCCCGAAATAATATCTTCCGTTGCTAGTCCAGCTATCAACTTATCCATTATCAGATGAACCAAGCAATGGGGAGGAATTTCTGGGTAGCAAGCTCCTTAAAGTAGTATAAGAGGAAAGATAAAAGAGCCCTGGAGGGAGATGGTTAAACAAGATATATTTTAAAGCATTTTGATGTTGGAATGACTCAAGATCAATATACAGTAATGATGACGGAGTATTTATAATATACAATTTGCCTATAAAATAAAAAATTTCAGTGACATAGACAAATAAAAATCGAATATAAAGGTGTATAAAATGTAATTAAGAACACGAGAGAGCTGCTTTGGTGTCAACATCCAACATAATAATATGTATTATCATGTATTTTAACAAGCAATACTGAGTGGCAACTTTATATGATAAAAATCCTTATTGATGCCGAAATTTCTGTTTCGAATTTTCTGTTATGAATTATTCAAAAACTTGGTAAAAGAATTAAACTTAGCAATATTTTAATATTTTATTTTTACACTATTTTTTTACAGAAAAATATAGTCATATATTTCCTAAACTATTTTAAATAAGGGAAATATTTCTAGCTATATTTTAATTAAAATGGTTTTACTGCAAATACATAGGAAATGAAACAAGACACTGCTTAAAACCGTTTTATTATGTTTTATCTGCCCTTGTTATCTTAAGGTTACTTTATTCGCAATGTACAATACCAACAAAATTACGATTGCTATTTTTTAATGTCCTAACAGCAGCAAAAAATTATTGTATTAACCAGCAGATTTGTATAATGGCGACAATTTTTAAATATATTAAAAATGCGTAGGGGAAAGTACAACAAAATACATTAACGAAAGTAGACAAAAGATAGGAAGTACAAGGTACAAGTACTTAAAACAATTTAAGAATGTTGAATTTTGTCGTTTTTTTTTTAATTTTAATTAACTGCATTAACTACATTCCCCTGGGTATAAAGGCTGTGCGCAGGGAAGTTTTGAGCTATGCTGATGACCTGGTCATCTTAGAGAACTGCCAATTTTTCGGCACAATTAAATGCAACAGGCTCTGATTGTAGCTACAGAGTAAACTTCAAATGTTGCACTTAACATAAGCCCCAGAATTCGAAAGTCGTGAAATTGACTAGCAGAAGATATAAAGAAGGATTGAATCCTCTAAACCTAAATGTCGACAAATCTGAATCTGATGAATGAACTCAAATATATTGTGATAATACTAAACTCGAGGATTACTTGTAATCAGCAGATGAAACAAATAACCAAAAGAGCAGTGACTATTTTATTTATAGTCAGGTTTTTTATAAACATTATATTGTATTTAAAACATTGTGCAAAAGTAATATATATGTTAATAGTATGGTAGCCAAAGAGGCAGTCATCTATTGCGACCAGGCTTAAATTAAACAATGTACAAAGAATTACTTACCACAAAATTACAGCAGTTTTGGGGGGTATGCCAACAGTAGCTATAAAGTCCCTACTAGATTTCCAACTTCTGCATGTCTTTTTAATGGATATTACAAACTGCAAGTAAACCCAATTATCATAAAAGATTAATCGGGAGAAAGCAATATTACAAATAAAATCATAGATACCATAGGGATCATGACTTTTAATTATATGGTACCCAGATACAAATAATGTAGCTATGCAGGTATCGCAATGTACCTTTTCAGGTAGACATTTGTCCAGCGTCTGTGCACCGGGTTAGCGCCGGACACCGCCGCTGGACGCTAAAGAGCGTCGCAACTGAGACGAACAGATGTGACGCTTTTTCGCCTTCAGCAACACAAGTACCTACCAACTGTCCCATGGCTACTTAATCCCAATTTTGAATCTCGTCCACCCCAAATAAAAAAAAAAAAAAATTCTCCCACCACATTTCATATGAGTAGCAGACACGTTTACCCCACCGGTCACCTTTTCCATTACACGTCCCGTTCCAATTCCCACGTAACAGGGGAGGCAGCAGTTATGTGGAAATTCCAAGCAGACTGCTCAAACAGACTGCCACTGCGTCCGGAGGCAACCGTGAAAAAAGCCTAGAGGAGTAAACTTCGATAAAAAATCCCCACTATTACGATGGAAGGCATCGTGCCAAAGATATGAGAGATGCGAGGGTTAGAGCATCAAAAACGATCCCTTCGGGATACCTGGCGACCTCTCGAAGTATCGAAGCCTTAGCGCGGTAAGGGCGCACTGTAAGTAAAATAAAAAATTTAAAACAGACGGGGATAAAGAATGACGACCATCGGCAAGACAATATGGAAAATGCAAAGGAAATTGAAAAAAAATAGTAGGGAGGAACAGTCGCATGACGACTTGAAAACAAAATTAGAAGGAGAGATGATGAATAGTTTTGAGAGGGAATTGGTAAGAAGACATAAGCAACAATAAAAACTGAATAGGTCGACGAGAACGATGAGAAAGAGATAGACTAAGAACAACCACAGGAAAAAGTTGAAAAAATTAAAGATATATGGCAGAATATCGAGGGGAGTGCGCTGACTAATATCCTGTTAGACAAAGAAGAGGAGGTGGAGACGATAAACATAAAGAAAAGAAAAGCCGAAAGCATGGAGAGAATAAATGACCTCAAGAGGGAAAGGCTGGAGGAGAGCATAAGGTTTCCAAATGAAACAAAACAAGAAAAAATAAACAGGAAATTAGAGGAATTAAGTACAAAACTCGAAGAAATATTTAACAAATTTAGCGAACAGGGAAAAAAGCTGGAGGTGGACACCGATTTAAAAAAATTGATCGGGATTATAAAATCTACAAACAACAAAAGGGATGATAATAGGATAACCGAAAAAACCAAAAACGAATTAAAATGTGACCATTGTAAACTAAAAGAGGAGCAGGAGAAACAGAAACAAGAACAAGAACAAATCAAAAGGGTATTAAATATGGGAAAAGGGAAAAAAACATTTATGAGTATATGCGACAGTAAATGGGAAGAGAAAGTATATGTTAAGACAAAGTGGGAACAAGCGGGGCTACTAGAAACGGTAGAAAAAAGAACTGTATAATATTTACAAAAAAGGAAGCGAAAGATAAAGGTGTGGAAAACATCATTAAATATGTAGAAGAGGACCTAGCGGAGATGCTAGAAGAAATAGAAGAGGGAGAAATAATTTACCAAGAGAACACTAGAAGAAACGCAAACAAAAAAACAATATGGTATACTTTCGTTGCCAGATTAGACAAAGAGCGGGGGGAAGATGCATACGACATGGCAGAAAAGGCTATAAAGGACATAAGGAAAGAAACGAACGAAATCCCAGAGGTCATGCGGGTTGTAGTCGCAAACGACCTAAATAAGAAAACGATAAGGAAAGCTCTCGAATATGTAGGGCATAGAGATAGTATATCCTGGGAGATTTTAGTAAGAGGGAAGGAATTCGGTGCAGAGAGGAAAGTGGAACAAGAGGAAGCCCTACTCATAAAGATGGAAGGAAAGAAATACAACGAAGTTCTTAGCGAAATGAGAGAGAAAATCGACATTGGAAAGATCGGGGTACAAGTGGACAAGCTAAAAAGAACAAATGGGGGAGATCTACTTGTAAAATTAAATGGGAGAGGGGCTGCGGCGAAGTTGAGGGCCGAAATGAACAGCAAAATGAACGGGATGGACACGGCAATCCGAAGAAAGGAGACTTTCTTCACGATTACGAGTTTAGACCCTGGGGTGAGTGAAGAAAGTTTAAAAAAAGCAATAAAGAGCTATACAGGCGTCGCGGAGGGAGAGATAGAAGTTAAGGCCCTAAGAGTCAACAGATATGGGGAACAGGTGGCTACGATAGCCGTACGCCTCTCCAGAGCAGAAGAGCTGACGAGGTACAGCACAATAAAAATAGGATGGGTTGGGTGTCCAATAATGGAGAGACACAACCCAATTAGATGCTATAAGTGCCTAAAGTTCGGGCACAATACATACAAATGTAAAGAAGAGAGCAGGGCGGCGTGCTGCTATAATTGTTTAAAAACGGGGCATACGGTCGCAAACTGCACCAGCAAACCGTACTGCTCGGTGTGCAAAGAAGAAGGGCATAGGATGGACAGGATGGCTTGTCCGTCCTACCGAGCCCTTGTATACGGCAGGAGAAGAGAGAGGAACTCATAAAATACGCCAAAAAAATATAAAATGGACTTTTTAGAAAATGAAGGCGGGCCCATATACAGCCCACCTTGGTGTTATTTTATATCTATGAAGTTTATTTTATTTATTTTTATTATTCCAATTTTACTAAACTATTTTTATTTATTGAATGTTTTTATTTATACATATTTTATCCATATACCGTATTTATCTATTTTATTTATATTAATTAATTTATTTATTTTAGTTTTTATGGTTTTTAACGTTCTCAAAATACGTGAATCCGATGCAGAAATGACCTCTGGGAACTGAACCAAAGTGGCCCTCAAAGATCAACCTGGTATACGGATATTGCAGGTTAACGTGGGCAGAGCCCGCCGAGCGCACGATCTTGTCCACGAAAAAGCCTGCGAGCTAGAAACAGATTTGCTCATCGTCCCGGAACCAAACAAAAAGATAACCAACTTTCGTAAGAGGGGCTAGCCAAACACACATCGATATTACATTCGCGAGTGAAGGGCTATCCAGGAGAGTGCACGAATGGGATGTCCTTGACGATCAGTTATTCACCTACCACCGGTATATAAAATATGAAATAAAGATGAAAGGGGGAATAAGGCGGCCGATAGAACACACGGAAATTTATTTCAACAAAAGCACGTACCTGTCGGAGGTCAGAAAGATCAATGAAAAGGAGATTTCTGACCTTGGCCAACTGAGAAGAGCACTAGAAAGCGCAGTAAAGTTGGCCACCGTAAAGAAAAAGAATAATAAAAAAGCCCCCTATTGGTGGACGGATGAGATAGAAGGTCTACGTGAGAGATGCCTCAGAGCTCGAAGGAATTATACGAGAAGCCAGGGCAGCCTCGAGCTCAAAGAAATTTATACAGATCTAAAGAAAACGTTAAACAAAAAAATAAAACAAGAGAAAAAAGAAAAGTGGCAGACCCTGATAAAAGCTTTGGACGAAGATATATGGGGCGATGCGTACAAGATAACCATGAAGACTTCTTCTTCTTCATGTACCATGTCCTTTCAGAACGTTGGTTACCATCATAGCTATTTTAATTTTATTCACTGCCACCCTAAATTAGCATGCTTGTATCTACACCATACCAGTCTCGCAAGTTCTTTAACCATGAGGTTCTTCTTCGTCCTGGACTGCGTTTGCCTGCTATTTTTCCTTGCATGATGTTTTGTAGCAATCTATATTTGGGACCTCTCATTACATGTCCGAAATATTGCTTACCATGAAGACGCTTAAGATAATCGCCCCATATAGACTTGACGTAGACCAGCGGATGGAATCAGCCGAACTTCTCTTCCCTACCAAGGATCCCCAAAATTTTATAAAAATATTTCCAACAATGGTAGAGGAGTTCACGGAAGAGGAAATAAAAAACGCTGGTCAAGAGATAAAGACAGGGAAAGCTCCCGGCCCTGACGGGCTGCCACCAGAGGCAATAAAAGTACTAGTAACGGAGAAACCAGGTTTGATCAGAAAAATATACAACGACCTACTGCAGAAGCAAGAGTTTCCCAGAGACTTAAAGGAAGCGAACTTGGTCCGACTGCTAAAGCCTGGGAAACCCCCCGATTCAGCGGCCTCTTATCGGCCAATATGCCTTCTGGACTGCCTTGGTAAGTTCTATGAAAGACTTATCAAGAGGCGGCTGGAGCGCGTGTTGGAAGATGAGAGAATGCTATCAAACCAACAATACGGATTCCGAAAAGGCAGATCGACAGTCGATGCCGCAAACTGGATAAGGGACGCGGCCAAGACAAGCAAGAAAAGATGGGTGGTCCTTGTTCTGCTGGACATAAGAAATGCTTTTAATTTAGCAAACTGGGGCTTCATAGTAGACCTAATCGTCGAATCTGGGGCTCCAGAGTATATGTCCAACATAATAAAGGACTACTTATCGGAAAGATCCGTATGTATATCCAAGAAGAAAAAGAAAGAAATGACCGCGGGAGTACCCCAGGGGTCAGTCCTGGGACCCTTACTTTGGAACATACTATACAAAGGGGTACTAGAAATACACAAAAAGAGAGGAGTGAGAGCGATAGCATACGCGGACGATCTAGCTTTACTGGTCGAAGACGATACGAATTGGGGAATAAAAGATAAGGTAAATAATGCGATAAGAACGACCACGGCGTGGATAGAGAAGAGCGACCTAAAACTAGCAGTAGAAAAGTCAGAAGCAATAATCTTGAGGGGACCACGAAAAAGAAAAGATATAATCTTCGCATACCAAGATTCCGAAATAAGACCCCAAAGGACAGTCAGGTACTTAGGTATAACCTTCTATGACAGACTCTCTTTTGGACAGCATGTACAAGAAGCATGTCGGAAGGCGGAAGAAAGGACCTCAACACTTAACAAGTTAATGCCCAACATCGAGGGACTTGGATCCCAAAAGAGGACAGTATTGCTTCAATCAATACTGTCCATAATACTATACGGGGCTCCAGTGTGGCACGAGGTCCTTCGGATGAAAAAATACAAAGACATGCTTATTAGGGCTCGGAGGAAACCCCTGATCAGGGTGTGCAGTGCGTACAGGACTGTATCAACCATTGCTTTACAGGTGTTGGCCGGTTCTGTACCGGTGCATATCTTGGCCAGGGAGAGAGCCAGAATGTACCAAAGGGGCAACGTAGCGATAGGTTCAGGGCCACAGGAAAGAGCTACAAGTCTAGAGACGTGGCAGAGGGAATGGGCAGCCGAAGTCGGGAAGGCTGACTGGACGAGATCCCTGATCCCGGACGCAGTGAGGTGGTACGGGTGTCGACATCGGCGCGTCAACTATTACTTCACACAGTTTTTGACAGGGCATGGATCGTTCAGGAAATACACCCATCGTATAGGAAAAACCGTGAACGATCTATGTCCTGAGTGCGGAGTGGTGGATGACGCTCAGCATGTCGTGTTCGTATGCCCCGCATATCACGTTGGACGAACCGAACTGCAGCTGGGCCTGGGATCCCCCCTAGGCGAGCCTCGCGAGCTAATTGATAAAGCTATCGACAGCAAGCATGACTTCGACCTGGTCATTGCTTTTGTCACACAGACAATAAAGCATAAAGAAGAAAAAGAGGCGACTGCAGACAGGATAACCGTATATTTATCTTTTAACGTGTCTTGTGTCGTAAAAGGCAGTCAGTGGGGGAAGGACCATATACACCCAAACCACACTGACTGTCAAATCTTAACTTATCCTATTTTGTTTTTACACGGTTTTACTTATTTATTTATTTTATCATAGTTTTATATATTTATTTACATTATCGTTGTTTTATTCTTAATCTGATTTTATTTAGACGTTATTGTTTGCTAAACAATTTCACTTTCAATTTCCTTTTCCTGTTAATGTTCTCTATCTTTTCCTTCTTCTTTCTTTGGCTTCTTTTCCATCTTTCATTTCATCCTTCCTCCTCTTTCTCTCTTTCTATTTCTTTTTTAATTTCTTTCTCTGTTACTTTAAACTATGTCGTGTTTCGTCTGGAGACAGTCAGCAGGGAAGGACCTTTTACATCCGACCTACACAGACTGCCCCATCTAAATGTTAGAATGAATAGATGGATGAGTAGGTGTGTCTAGATGAAAGTAAGGAATGACTGGAGTTGAATGAGACTAAGTATAGAATAAGGGGTGGATGAGAAAGAGTGAATAGATGAAGGTATGAACGACTGGAGTTATTCGTAACTGCCGACTGACATCTTAGGGTTGGTTCCATCATGGGTTGGGAAGCGTCCCGACCGCCCTCTTTCCCGTCTTCGGTTACTTCGCTGTGCGGGGGAGGCGTCCGTGAAGCTGACCAACCCATGGAATTCACGCCGGGGGTGTTGGGGGGAGCTATGAGTAAGGTCGACGGGTCAGACATGCTCGCTAAGAGCGGTTCCAGACCCGCCGGCTGGAGGAAGAGGAGGTGAGTTTAGTCGGTAGGCGGTCTCGACACGCGGTACAGCGAGACGGACTGAATCCGACACACCAGGGATAGGATGGAGAGAATACATAACCTTGGCGGTAAAGTTACACTTAGTACACAGTCAGATCTAAAACTGCAGAGGATTTATGGCACACATTTACAGCTGTCGAGGAAATGTAGAAATTTTTATTTCACTGGAATAAACCTTTGTGTTACAGAACGATATTTCCAATGCAATCTTTTACACATTTGGGAACTTATGGCGTTATGGAAATGGCATATTTTGGTTCGCTGCCAACTTGGTTACAGCAATGTCTACTCATAACACAATAATTATTATTTCAAAAAATGTATAAAATAAGTCATCTTAGATTTAGTTTTGACATGTTTAAAATATATCTGTCAAACTGACAACTATAGACAATTGTCCAGCTAACTGGAAGTCGGTATGTTTTGTCAATATTTATTTCAGTTGGCAGCGTCCATATAACTGAACGTTTGTAGCTGGCGTCCAATAATGTAACATGCATTCGATATGGCGATATCCACTGAATGAAAAAATAGTTTTCGATACTAACGGTATTGTTTTCGGGAGGTTAAATAATAAGTTAACATTTGGTATAATGTCTGTTGTAATCATCTCTATACAATGGTTTTATTTTTTTGGCTCTTCTTTTACCTTGAATTTTCTTCATTTTATGTTTATGTTTTTTGCTTATTATCTTAAAGATTCTGTTATCTTTCCAATTTGTAATTAAAACTGTTCTTTTTCTTTCCTAGACCACTTCTTTTTTTTAGCTTCTTTTCATCACCTCTTTGGGATTTCCTTTTTTCTTCTCCTTAATTGTTTCCATACAATTTGTTTTTTTCTTGAATTGCTGTTTAGTCAAACTCACGATGATATAGCAGTTATCCATATATACCGTGTGAGCTTTTTCTTAATAGTTGGAAAAAGATATCATACACAATGAGTATGGAAAACGTCGCTTACTTTTATTGTATCCTTGGCTGCGTATACAAGAACATTGATAATAAATCCATTACTAGAATTTAGCACATCTAATTTTATACCATACTTATGGCTTTTGTCGGCTACATATTGCTTAAAAGATAAGCGCTTCTGCCAATTTTTCATAGACTCATCTATTGATAAATTTGGCATGGGATAGAAAAGTTTTTTGATATTTGCCAACTAAAAATTTTATCGATATGATCAAGAGAATCGTAATTAGAACATCGTAACTTTTTTAGAATCACCTGATATTGGTTTCTGGACATCGTATGTCCAAAAATCGGATGATAGTATAGTAGATATTTACTCCACTGTTTCGAGAGTTGTAGGAAAACTACTGTACCAATGAGAGAGCAAAGTCCAATAAACTTTTTCATTTCCTCGACAGATATTTTTTTTCATTGTTTTTCTCTTAGCGACCTACTATTACAACGACACCACATTACCTCATTCCCTCTTCTATGTGTTGCGCTTTAGGCATAAAATGGATATTGATTCGAGGATTTCCAGTGAAAAGCATATCAACACGGTCTTCTTCGGTATCCGTTCAATCATCATTATTATCATTATTGGGTGAAGGCGATACTCTTAGAGAATTATCTGCTACTGGATCTTCCACATAGGTATCAGAGTTAGAGAAATATAGAGGTTTATTTTCTGCTGCATTGTTAGAGTTCAAAATGCTTCTACTCGATTCATTTGAGAGGCAGTAGTTCTTGTCAGCTACGTCATCATTACTAGAAAAATCCCACTTGCCTTCACTAGAGTTATCTCAAGACTTTTCTTATTCTGCCTGCGTCAACGGTTTTTTTCATCATCCCTAAGTTCACGCTTTCTTTTTCTATTTGACCACTTACTCTGAAAACAAATATTATTTTTGATAAAAAACAGACTACATAAATTTGAAGAAAAATAGAATAATCTGGCAACATTGCATATTATACTGATAAAGTCTACTTAGTGAGACAATAATACTGCAAAAAAACAAACACAAAACTATATTTATATTTTACTCCATTTCACACGAACTCAGACCCAAAAGAAACATTAAAATAAATTCATAAATATTTCTACCTAAAAAATATATCCTACAAATTACTCTATAAATCAAATTCTGTCCTACTCTGATAAAGTCACAAAACCACCTCTAAAGGACTCAAACGACTCGTGTACTTAGAAAATAATCGTCACTTACGTATACTTGCCATGTCGTGTGAGTGAGGTAGTCGTACAATTATTTGTCATTCGTTGCCACTCGTTGTTAACCAAGAGGTGCATGCCTGCTTTATAGACTTTGAAAAGGCCTTTGACAAAGTACGCCACAATAAACTCAAAGAAATCCTGGAAGGTAAGAACATCGACACCAAAGACATGCAAATAATATTAAATCTGTACTGGAATCAGTGAGCTAATATAAAGGTAGAAGACCAAACATCAGACGAAATAGAAATATGAAAAGGAGTACGAGAGGGTTGTATATTGTCACTGCTTTTGTTTAATATTTACAGCAAAGAAATATGCCAAGAAGCTCTCTCACATGCAAACGAAGGTCTAGTTGAAAGTATGAATGAGATATGTAATAACTACGACATAAGGATGAACGTCAAAAAAACCAAATATATGACTTTCAGTAAGAATCCAATTCAGGACACCAGTATCACAATAAACGGTACCCAACTTGAAAAATTAAACAAATACAAATACTTGGGAACCCTCATTAATGAAAAAGGCAACCAAAATCACGAGATAAAAAGACGTATTTAAATTGCCAGGTCTACCTTTATAAAAATAAAAAAAATATTTTCTAATCGTGATATTAGTATTCATCTACGAACTAGAATGTTAAAATGCTATGTATTCAGTACTTTGCTTTAAAGTGTTGAGGCATGGACTCTTAAACAGAGGAATATTAGAAATCTTGAAAGCTTTGAGATGTGGTGCAACCGCCGTATACTAAGAATAAGTTGGGTGGATAGAATTACAAATGAAGAGGTAATATGCAGAATAAATAACGATCCAGAAGTTATTATAAATATAAAAAAGAGAAAACTTGAATACTTAGGCCACCTGATGAGAGGAAAAAAGTAAACGTTCCTACAAAATATAATGCAAGGAAATATCCAAGGACGCAGAAATCCAGGCCGTAGAAGAATGTTCTGGATAAGAAATTTAAGAGAGTGGTTTGGCTGTACCACTAACGAATTATTCAAAACAGCAGTTAATAAAATTAGAATCGCCATAATGATATCTAATCTCCGATAGGAGAGGCACTCAAAAAAGAAGAAGCCACTCGTTGGTTTTTTATATGCTGTCGGTAAAATGACGCCAGTCAAAGGGATCACGATTATTCGTACATTTGCGAAGTACATACCTGTCTATACTTACAGAGGCGCTCAAACGAAATATATAAATAATTGGCAGTTACTGCGACTATTAATTTAGTCTTCAAAGATAGATAGATAGATAGATAAATAGATAGATAGATAGATAGATAGATAGATAGATAGATAGATAGATAGATAGATAGATAGATAGATAGATAGATAGATAGATAGATAGATAGATGGATAGATAGATAGATAGATAGATAGATAGATAGATAGATAGATAGATAGATAGATAGATAGATAGATAGATAGATAGATAGATAGATAGATAGATAGATAGATAGATAGATAGATAGATAGATAGATAGATAGATAGATAGATAGATAGATAGATAGATAGATAGATAGATAGATAGTTTATTTGACTGTAAGTTACAACTAGGTTTACAGCAAGTCAAAACTAAAATTATAAATATTAAATATTGCAAAAAATGGAAACAATACATTAAAAATATTTAAAACATTAAAATACTTAAAAAAAACGTACAATATAGACATATAATTAAAATATTAATAAATTTGGTTATGTTGCAGCTTAGGCATTCACAGATACACCCTCGTAATATTCACCTAATGTATAAGGACACATGGTCACTAGGTACTCTTTGACTTGGTTTTTAAAAGCTGTAGTTGAATTAATGTTTTTGAAATTTTGAGGAAGTTGATTATACAGTAGTAAACCACAGATAGTAGATGACTTCCTGCTTATTTCTAAATGTCGATAGGGTACTACAAACTGTCTCTTATTTCTTCTGTGAGTGAATATCACTGTTATATAAAAAAGTTCTTTTATTTTTATGAATTAGTATCAATAATTCCAAAATGTAAATTCCATACACTGTTAATATATTCAAATCTTTAAATAGGTTTTTACAAGACCAACCGTACGGAACACCTGCTATACATCTGGCAATACGCTTTTGGGCCTTGAAAACATCCTTTACACTAGAAGAACCACCCCAGACAGTTATACCGTAACTTATTGTCGATTGTACCTCAGCAAAATAAAAAAGACGAAGGTGTTGCAGACTAAGTATTCTACTTAAATTTCTCAATTGATAACATTTAGAATTGAGTTTTTTACATACATTCCAACAATGAGTCTTAAAAGATAAATGAGAGTCGAAAGTCACTCCTAAAAACTTCACATCACTACAACTCAAAATATTCTCACCATTGATGGAAATACTTAAATCAGGTTTAGTTGAATTTGAACGTGCTGTAAATGATAAAAATTTAGTTCTGTGAACATTGAACAGGAGCGACTGATTACTGGACCAATCAGAGAAGGTCTTCATAGAGTTTGTTATTTTATCTTGTAAAAAATTTATGTCTTTATCGCGATATAGCATTGTTGAGTCATCCGCATAAACTGATACAAATGCATCAGGCATTACATGTGGTAGTTCATTAATATACAAAATAAATAATATAGGGCCCAATATTGAGCCCTGTGGTACTCCATTCTTATTAATAATCGGATCAGACATTGAAATCTTGAAGTTATTTTTCACTTTAACTATTTGGTGCCGGTCTTTCAGATAGGAAACAAACCAGCTATGGGCAACTCCCCTAACACCATATCTGTACAATCTATCGAGGAGCACATCGTGTTGCACACAATCAAATGCACGACTGAGATCACAAAAAATGGCAGTTGGATTTTCACTGTTCTCAATTGAGAGTAAGACTTCCTCATAAAAACTGTTAATGACTAATGACTGTGGAAGTAGAAAATTTATTTCGAAATCCATGTTGATGCTTTGTGATAATTTGGTTGATATCTAAAAATAATAAAAGTTGTTCAAAAAGACTTCAAGTGCGTACATATGTTTAATTTGTGTGTGTGTGTGTGTGTGTGTGTGTGTGTGTGTGTGTGTGTGTGTGTGTGTGTGTGTGTGTGTGTGTGTGTGTGTGTGTGTGTGTGTGTGTGTGTGTGTGTGTGTGCATGTTTTTATTGAAATGGAGTGGTCAAATGACGGTGTGTGGCAGTTTCTTGATTTTTATAAAAATGAGCCAGTAATTTGGATGAGCAAAGATAAAGAACATAAAAATCGTAATGAAGTTAATAATATCTGAAAAAGAATACAAGATAACTTATTCGTTCAGTTCATTATAAATTTTGTTGATTTTTCGTATCGTTTATTATTTCTTTCATTTATTCTTTTGTGGGATTTAAGGTATTTCTACTCTTATTAGTTGAGGTCCAGGAGCATTATAATTTTCTTCAGTAATCGCTCCGTCATTTAGGAACTCTTTGAAATATTCTTTCATCTTTCACATATTTGGTCTTTGTTCACTATCAGGTTTCCTTGCTAATATTTTACATCGTTTTTTCCTTGTACCCAGTTTAATGTATTTTACTCTTTGTAGAAATTTTTATTTCATTTTTCTTATAATTTTTTTCAATACGTTTTACTTTATCATCCATATACTTTGAAGGTCGACTTGTTCTTGCGACCTCAAACTTTTAAACTCTAAACTAATCTTTTTTTAACTCTGCTCTACATTCGTCATCGAAGCAGTGGTTTTTTCTAAATCTTCTTATTCTTGGTATGTTCTTCGACGTTACTTCTTTTATAGTGTAATTTTCAACAATTATATGTTACTCATAGTATCACTATCTTGTTTGGCGTAGCTTTCTTGTAGCTTGCATTTGGTTAACCGATAACACCGGTAAAATTTCGCAGATCTTTAAAATTAAATTTAAAGTACGCATTCTTTTTTCGTTTATGCTTTTTAAAATTATTGCATCTTTCGTATTAATTATTAATTCTTACCAAAAAATTATCAGAGTCTATGTCTGTATTCACGTATGCAAGTTTTCATATTTATTATAAATCTGGAGAACTTCTCTTGTATTAAGATGTGGTATATTTGGTGAGTTTTATTTGATCCCGGAAATTTCCATGTATTTTCAATATAAATTATGTAAAGACTCTGATAACTAGTTCATATAAACTACTGTAATATTCAGTATATAAAACCAAGGAAGTAATATTTGTATACAGGGTATTTCAAAAATGTATGTCATAAATTAAATCACGCATTCCGGGGACAAAAATAAATTGATTGAATCCAACTTACCTTAGTACAAAAGTGTACACAAAAATAGTTACAGCCCTTTGAAGTTACAAAATAAAAATTGTTTTTTTGCATTATCTCCTAAACTACATGTTGTAATCAAAATGGACACATGACTTTTTGGTTTTGAAAGCATTTTTCATACAAAAGCAACAACAAAATCTAAGCGCACAGAAAATTTTTAAGGAGAATGTGCAGTCCTAAATCTCCCCAAACTTTTGAGTAGGTTCAAATCAAATGAATTTTGTGGCATTATTAGTTAAATACATTATTTTAAAAAAAAAATTGCCTCCCATTACTTTTTTTAAAAAACAGTTTTTATTGAGTTGCGGCCCTTTTCATTAACCTTTAAAAAATTAGGTGCAACTAAATAAATGACTTAAATGAATTAACAAGTACAAACAATGTCTATAACCTCTAGAAATATGATATTACAATAAATGTTCAAGATGACCCACAATTTTCTTCGATACGCATTCAGTATCGTTTTAATAAGGAAAACCGAATGCGTAGAACAATCATATTTTTCTGACGAAATTAATTTGCAGCTTCAATTATTCTAACCCTTTATTGTTGTTCGTTCTCTATTGTTACAGAATATACTTTCTTTTTCATAAACCCCCAAAAGCAGAAGTCCATGGGGTTAAGACCTGGACGTCTGGGTGGCCAAAAAATAGGTGTGTCACGACCCCTTCCAATCCACCGACCAGGATACTGCAAAGGTATTCCCGGACTTCATTACTGTAATGCGGTGGAACGCCATATTGTAGAAACCACATATTGTGCGTTATTGCAATAATTACTTCTTCTAAATACTCTTGTAAATCGTTTGCCAAGAACTGCAAATAATTATCACCATTTAAATTATTAGGAAGAAATACTGGGCCTTTTAGATTGTTATCCACAATTCCTGCCGAAACATTTACTTTGAAAGTCCTTTGTTGATAAGTCTTGTTTAGTGTTAGGATTTTCGTCGGCCCAAATGGATCGTTATGATGGTTTGTTATTCCATTTCTACTAAAGGTAGCCTCGCCAGTAAACAATATATTTCTAATAAAATTAACATTTGGAGGGTTTTCCACTAACAACCAATTGCAAAATCCAATCCTTTTAGGATAATCTTTAACCAATACCTCTTGAACCGTTGTTAAGTGCAGCTGATCCTTCAAACGCCTCCAAACCCTTACGTGAGGAACATTTACCTTGTACTTGAAACAGCTATTACCCTTATACTTGTTCCATAGACATCTTCAATGATTTCTAAAACGTCTTCATCAAATTATTGAGTGAAAGGTGATAAGAGGCAAAAAAGTTTTAAATAAAAAATAATGTGTTAAACTAATGATGCCACAAAATTCATTTGATTTGAACGTACTCAAAAGTTTGGGGAGATTTAGGACTGCACATTCCCCTTTTCTGTGCGCTTAGATTTTGTTGTTTGTTTCTCTCGTATGAAAAATGCTTTCAGAACAAAAAAGTAACGTGTTCATTTTTATTTCAAAATATCAAGTAGTTTAGGAGATAATGCAAAAAAACAATTTTTACTTCGTAACTTTAAAGGGCTGTAACTTTTTTGTGTACACTTTTGTACTAAGGTAAGTTGGATTCAATCAATTTATTTTTGTCCCCGGAAGAACTGATTTAATTTATGACATACCTTTTTAAAACACCCTATATAAACAGTCAAAAATTTAGTAAGATCCAACAAAAGTACAGATTGTGACTTGAATTGAGTAGAGTCTCAGCATAAGTGGTTTAAATCACAATAGAATGTATGATTATGTTTATAAAGTCAATACGTAAATAGCAACCTGCAAACTTGTAGACACATTTTTTGGTCAGCAATTTGAAAGAAGTGTTTTACACTTACCAGAAACGATTCGAAAAATATTGCAATACTACACATAAACCTATTATAAAAAAAACTAAAAATAATAGAAAAAAAAATGTATTATTTATTTTTAACGTTTGGTAAAATGGTAAGATTATCATTTCAAAAATACATAGTTTAAATACGTATTTAATTACATATTATTATCACACATTAAAAGTAGAAAAACTGCTTTTTATTTCATTAAAAGTAAAACAGCTATTCACTTACGACAATTGATCGTTGGAGCAAAGATGTGCATTGCATCGTCATAGTATGCTTTTATCTCATATTCATCAACCAGACGACGAACTGGCAATCTGTGATAATTAGATAATCTGTGGTCATGATTATGGTAGATCAAGGCATGGCCTATTTGTGAGCCCTTTAGACACATATACCTTCCAATGCAGGTTCATTGTATTACCCCTATCATAAGGAGCCAATAAAAACCTGGTCTTAAGTGTTTCTGTGACACTTATTTACTAGAAATAGCAAAAATAATGGCCTTCTGCAATTCCGAACGTGTTATACTTTAGTAGATTTGTGGTCTCACAGAACGCCACAAGTCTCTTAAGAGGTCAATGTTTTATTTGGCTCGGCTGGTAGGCCAATACTGGATACCTCCAGAGAACATTTAAAGAGGATTCCTTCTCCTTATTACATGCAGCCCGAATCTACAGTATTAAATAAGCATACTGGCCACCAGAAGTCTTTTCTACAGTTAAGATGTTGTAGTTTCGAAGTTGTTCCGTTAGACTTTTGGATTTTCCTGCTACGTGAAATATACTTTTTCCCATACCTTTACCACTAGCATAAAAGTCCTAGAATCTCCATAAAAAGCACCTTGTTTTGTTCTGTCCTCACATGAAAACATAAAAGAAGCTAAAGTTTTTAAGAGCCCAGCTTACCTTTATATACTACTACGATACTACCTTTTTCGCTATCAGAAAGTCCCCTATTAGCGGAAGTCTAATCATAGCTAGAGCAGTATCATTATTTTTGATTTCAAAAAAATGACTGTCTGCGTTAGTCTTGAGGGCCTTCTCGTAAGTGACAGTCTTTTACTGGGAGAAAACAGCTGACTCACCCCTGAAGTCGTATCTTTGAAGGTGGCAAGGCGGAGCCTAGCCGCAGCGGAGATTTCTTTCAAACAAGTAGCATCTCCAAAAACTTCTTTTTGGCCTCTTAAGAGGATTATATTTCCTATCAGTTCTAATTAAAAAGTGCCAGAACAGGAAAACGGAGAGGACTATTGGTGAGTCGTAAGAAAATAAGGCAAAACAGACTACCATCTTCTTTTATGTCTCACCAACTGCAAACTTCATCTTCACTCTCACAAATTGTCGCAAACAGAAGTCCTGTAGTAGGCAGGTGAATAAATCAATAGTTAAAACAGCCGCTCGTTTGGGACTTTATGATGTAGCACTAGAACAATTGACCACCGCGATTACCTAGTATGCAGATTTTTCCTTTTTACTCCCTCGGTTTAACGATCAGGGCTATTCCAGCTAAAATTTTGGACAGTGCTATCACTACACTTGAGTCTGTGATTGCTGGTATAATCAAACCCCCCCTTAACGACGAACAGCCTCGGTAGAATAAGTTGGTAACTGGTAGGTCATTCTTTTGTCCTGGATTTAAGAAATCAGCCTGAAGGCAGATGAACCAAAGATTTGGTCAACGGTGTAAGGATAAAAAGCACAAGTAGGGCTTCTGCTACACGCCACAGCGGTGCGCTCATTTAAGATTCACAGCAATACGCTTTATTCAATCAATTATGATAATGCTTGATATAAAAATTAATCCTGGAGTAAGTCCTCCGATGAGATCTCCGGGGAGGATAGTTTTGAGTTCACCAACAGATAATAAGATAATAACTCGAAGTATAGAAAGATTATCAAGATTTGCACATAAAATATCAAAACCTTCTACAATTAACAAAAAATCCGCAATGCAATACAGAAGATAATGAAAATGTATACTTCCAAACGAGTGGAAGATCTCCCGGTATACTAATCCTGAAAAATATTAAATCGCAGTTATCGTATCACCCAAGGTTGCCAAACGCGGTACTAACTTTACACCAATATCAGAATGAGTGAGGTTACGACAAGTATAAGCCTACCTAATTAATATAAACATCTTCCAAGTTTATTTTCCCATTGTAGATAATGAATCGTATAAAAAATTTTCCAACAGAAATTTCTCATTATTTGAAATCAGACAAATTATATCGAATTTTAATGCCAAGCTTAAAGCTGAAGATCAGACAAAATATATCGGAGCACATTCACTTGGAGTCAGAAACAAAAGCAGACCACTTAGAAAAATTCGCAAAAGACTTAGAATTAGTTGTCACAAACACATTCTTCCAATTAGCACCTCGAAAGATGTAATCATGTAAATTTCCTTTAAGACAGACTCAGGAGAATTATTATATCAAATATACAACATTTAAGTTAATAGAAAATTCTAACGTATCTTCACAAACTTAAAAGAATTCAGAAAGGGAAACCTTGACCATACAATATAAAATATCTTACAGATTTAGGGTTACGAAAATTCTAAATTACGTGGGTCTAAGTCACGTTAAACGCTCAAGTAATTAGAGACTAATTGAACGAAGAACAAACGAGTAAACATATTACAAAAATTATTCAAAATGTTAAGAACAAACACATAAAAGTAGACACATTAATTAAACACATTAATTAAGTAATAACCAGTGATAGATGAGTTTCTAGAGTTAATGAGCAAAAGAAGAAGAGCCAGGAATGGTCAGATATATACAAAACGATAAATGTAATACTAAGAAGAAAAATCAAAAAAGCAACAGAAAAAATTGAAATAAAAAGAAATTATGAAGTACGATAGTCACACTGTATATAGGAAAGTTCAAGATCTCACAGGTAGACTAAGATGAACACAGAAAGGAAATGTAACTGATTCTGACAAAAAAGAATACCGTACGATAAGCCTTATAAGTATCCTTATAGCATTATTCCTAAAGAGAATTTACAAGCTGCGTGAGTGAAAGTCTCCAACTAGTATGGGTGTACAAAATACTGTTGATTACGAAAAATCGTTTGATCGAGTACAGCACGCCTAGATAATGCAAATACTAAAAGGGTCAGAAATTAACAACCAAGATCTGAAGTCATACCGCAAACCTTAGAGTTAAAGGTACATACCGAATACGTGAAAATCATACATGGAGTGAAGCAAGTCTTTATTTTGTCGAGAAAAATTAGTTTTACGGATAGCATTAAAAGAATTACAACGCTGAAATGGAACTGGGCAAGACATGTTACCAGAGTCAAAGATGGAAGATGGATGAAAGAAAATTTTAGACTTTAGACCTGACTTATCGTAATCGATGACGTCCTCCAACAAGGTGGTTAAACGACATCAAGCGCATTCAGCACAACTGAATTCAAGGTGCTCAAGATCGGATACAGCTAATTATTTACGGGAGGCCTATGTTCAGCAGTAGACTTAAAATTGCTAATGATGATGAATCTTTAATCTCTACTCTCTACTTAAAAGAATATTTACCGAAGCTTTACACGAAACTAAAAACGGCATTCTAGTAAACGGTTACTGTCTAAACAAAATCAGATATGCAGATGACACCTTAGTCTTTGCGGACAACCTACAGGACCTGCAAGTCCTTATTAACAAAATCACGTATTACATTTATTAATATGAACTCAATATAAACGTAAACAAGACAAATTTCACGATTTTGAATCTCAAGAAAAAGATAACATGGTCAACCAAACACCATCAGAAAGATGTACTATAATTACTTCGCCGCCATAACAAAATAAGAACAAACCAACAACTAGAAGACACGAGCGCGCATCGAAAAGCTAGATCCATCTTTAGCCGAATAAAGGCCTTTTTCAAGAGTCACAACTTCTCTCTTAGTATAAAGTTAAGAATGATGCAATGGTGTTAAATCGTATACCTTGTACGAAGATATGTGCAGAGATAGCATTTGAGATATGGCTATATCGCAGAATACTTAAAATCCCGAGGACTGACCAATTCACAAATGAGGAGGTCCTCAAAAGCATCAAGAAGAACCGAGAGGTACTGCCACCACCAAATCTCGAAAGCTACAATACTTCAAACACATTATGCGAAACTAATCTAGATACAACTTCCTACAAGGCATTCTGCAAGGAAAAGTATTTGGAAAGTGAGGTGCAGAAAAAAAAAGCATCCTGTTTAAACACAACACAAAACTTCTGCAGTGATTCCACGCTGATACAGTCGAGATAAAGACTGCCATAATGGTCGCTAACATTCGTCATGGATAAGCACATCAACAAGAAGTATAACGTTTGACCGAAATATGAGACACATAGAACTTACCGTTCTAAAGTTAGAGTTATGACGAATAGAAATATCAGTCCAAATGCACAACTCGCACTGATTCTTATTAAACAATGAAGACACACACTTCGACTAACACATAAATCTTCTTTTTTCTTAGCTTTTCACTTTTTAAGGGTCGCTGTTCTTTACTTTTTTTCACCACTTCTTTCTGTCCATTAAATCTCCTTTATTTACACCTTTCTCTTACCTCTGCCACAAAGTCCTTCCATGTTCTCTTCAATTTTTTTTCACATTCCTTCGTTCCATGTAGTTATCATTTCTACGGCTGATGTGACCAAACCATCGCAGTCTTTGTTCTTGAACCTTTTTTAAACATGTAGTCAACCCGACTCCTTTCTCTAATCATGTATTTCCTGATCATGTCACTTTTGATTTCAGCTACCTTTATCGTCTTCTCCTGAACCCCCTTTATAGGCCCAACTTCACCACCGTAAACTAATGTAGGCCTCACCACACAATTGTATATCTTTTCTTTTAGCTCTTTCTCGATTTTTCGTTTACATGGTACTCCGCTTATACCCGCTCTACTAAGTTACCAATCTCTCTCATTTCTCTCTTTAATCATGACATCCTTGAGGGAGTGTAGTGGTCATTGTGCTGTGTATTGTCATGTATATGTGTTTATCGTAATTGTGTATGTAAATGTAAATTTACATGTAAACGTGTCAAGTGAGTTACAGTACAATGACCGCTACCATCCAGTAAATTCTACCACGTGGATTCCACACGGGACTACCGCTCGATCATTCTGGACTGAATTGCGACGTATTAGACTGCAAGATCAGCGATTATAAAATTATAAAAACACCATGTTAAAATCAATATTTTCAGTCTGATTTGTAGTTTAGTCTGATTTAATTTATTGTTGTTGCTACTAAAATCTTTGTAAGTCGAAATAAAAGTTTTATTTGTGAAGTTCAGTTTTTAAAAAAGTTTTTTTCCCAAGAACATTCATAATTGGCGCAGAGTCAGTACGGAAGTGGAAGAGTCTTTATAGATCCTCGTCACTTTTAAGTGTTTGTCCACTGTTCCAAGAACCAGCCCCAGGGAAACCGTCTACAGAGTTCACCCGAGGGAATTAGAAGTTAGAAGCCTTCAGGAGGAAAGAAATGCACATCGGCATCGTCTTTATCCTGTAAGCGATTTTCATTATTAATTAGAATTAAGAAGATGAAATTTTGAAAGAATTTTTATAAAATCAGACTCCTCTGAGTCCTTAGATTGAATCAGAGCTAGATTAGAAGATAAATTAAACAAAGATTTGAATATACCAACAGAAAGATTAAAATAATTTAAAAATATCTCCTCTAAGTCCTTAGATTGACTTTAGAGCTAGATTCAGAAACTTTAAAATTTAAAGACAAATTTGAATAGCTTAATAAATTCTATATTAATAAACACAGAGATTTAATAGATAGAAAATAAGTAGATTAAGATATATTTATTTATATATATTCCGTATTGAAAATTACTATACTGATTTGACTATTGACTATACATTATATTGAATATTTTAAAATATGGCAGTTCCACAATTTGACGTTAAAAATTTAAGTATTCTTCCAAATTTTGACGGAAATCCAAATGAATTACATGAATTTATCAAAGTTTCTACAATACTTCTAAACCATTATTATGATAGACTTAATGCAGCGAACATCCAAAACAAATTTTTGCTTCATGGTATTATGAGTAAATTAACAGGTAGAGCAAAAGAAGTTATATCTGTATATGGATGTGAAAGTTGGGACGAAATAAAAAACGCATTAATTCAAAATTTTGGAGACCAGAGAGACGAAAATTCGCTTACAAGGGACCTAGTAAATTTAAGACAAGGCTCAACAGAATCTATTTTGCATTTTTACGAAAAGATCATGGGACTTTTAAGCTGTATTAATAATTACCTAGAATTATATACCATAAATGCCGATATTAAGAGGAGCAAACAAGAATTTTTCCGTCAACAAGCTCTTACAACATTCCTAGCAGGCCTACGAGAACCAATGGGTTCTGTTATCAGAGCAATGAGACCAGGAAGTTTAACCACGGCAATACAATACGTACAGAAAGAAAATAACGTTCGTTACCTTCAAAAAAATCAATTAAGTCAACCTTCAACATCAGGAAGAAGCGAAAATTATCAAGAACGCCGACCTCAGAGACAACAGATGCCTGTACCTATCCAGAAACCATTGTATCAACAGCCAAATTTTGCAGCTCCGCAATGGCAGCAACCAACGAGACAATTCTATCCACAGAATCAGTTCCAGCAACCACATCGGCAACAAAACTTCAAACAATTTAGACAAAATTCGAACCCTCCAACGTTCAGGACCCAGAACCAGTCAAATGTATGGGCACCTAAAAATGGTCAGTCAAAGCAGCCTAGACCAACACCTATGAGTGGAATATCAGAAACCACAACCAGAGGCCGTCAAAATTTCACACCCAATTATCGAGCACAGCCAAAATTCACCATAGAAGAACTTTACAATATACAATGCCATGGAGATGAGCAAGAAGATAATTCCAACTACAATGATTACTACGAACCTGAATATGACAATTTCCTACAAGATACATACGAAAACCAACCAACCTAATATGAAGAAAACGTAAATTTTCGAGAGGACCCACCAGAAGCAATCGGAACGTAATTGAACTCCATTCATTTCCCGACAAGAAGGAGCTACCTTACATCAAAATTTCTAAACCTTCCTTACGGCTTTTAATCGATACAGGATCCACAAAGTCATTTTTCAATCCAGAAATAGCTTCTTCATATTTTCCAAGTTACACAAAACATGAACCCTTTGTCGTCACATCAATTTTCCAAAATTATTCCCAAAAATATTGTGCCGAAATTCCTTCATTTTCAGAAGTCAATTCTGACAGCAAAATGAAATTTTATCTCTTTAAGTTTCACAAAACTTTTGATGGTCTTATTGGCCTCGACAATCTAAAACTCTTCGAAGCCCAATTAAACTTTCCCAAGTCGCTTCTAGTTACAAAAGATTCTACAATCCCAATTAAATATTACGAAACAAATAAAACACAATTTTATTCCATTCATTTGGAACCAAATTCTATTAGCCAAGTCAAAATTCCTGTCAAAGAAGAACACGGAACCATCATTATTCCAACCCAAAAAGTGCAAGGCGTCGTAGTACGAGAAGCCCTTACTTACGCCGAGAACCACCTCGCCTGGACCGAAATTGCCAACTTCACGTCAGACCCCATTCATCTTTCTCTTATGGAACCACTCGCAAGCAACAAAATAGACATTCAAGATTTCCATATATATTCCATGGAAACAACCTCCGGACCAGACTATAGACAAGATATCGACGACTTAATTAAAACCGAACATCTTAATGAAGAAGAAGAGGAACAAGTTCGTCACCTGTGCCGAAAATTCTCCGATATATTTCACCAACCAGACACTCCTCTCAGCTTTACTAACGAAGTTAAACATCACATCAGAACTAAGGATGAAGAGCCTGTATATAGGAAATCGTACCGGTATCCGTATGTACACAAAGAAGAAGTAAAGAAACAAATCTCTTCAATGTTAGAGCAAGGGATAATTCGACCAAGTCAATCGCCATGGTCTTCGCCCATGTGGGTCGTGGCAAAGAAACCAGATTCATCCGGTAAAATAAAGTGGAGGATAGTGGTAGATTATAGAAAGGTCAACGAGAAGACAATTGATGACCGATACAGAATTCCTCACATTAGCGATATTTTGGACAAATTCGGAAGATGTCAGTATTTTACGACCCTCGACTTAGCGAGCGGATTTCACCAAATCGAGATGGCTGAAGAAGACATTCCCAAAACAGCATTTAATGTTGAAAATGGACACTACGAATATTTAAGAATGCCATTTGGACTTAAGAACGCTCCGTCCACGTTCCAACGTATGATGGACAACGTATTGAAAGGACTTCAAGGAGAAATATGCCTCGTCTATATGGATGACGTAATAGTTTATTCAACATCACTACAGGAACACATAGTAAATCTCACAAAAGTATTTCAACGATTAAGAGAAGCCCGACTAAAAATCCAAGTCGACAAATGCGAATTCTTAAAAAAGCAAGTTAATTTTCTGGGACACGTAGTCACACAAGAAGGCATAAAACCGAATCCAGCAAAAATTGAAGCAATAGAAAAATATCCAATACCGAAAACAGCAAAAGAAATAAGAGGATTTCTTGGACTACTGGGATATTACAGAAAGTTTATTCGAGACTTCGCAAAAATTACAAAACCTCTAACAAGATGCTTGAAAAAGGATGCAAAAATCGAACATACACCCGAATTCGTAGAATGCTTTGAAACGTGCAGGAAATTATTAATGAATGAACCGTTATTGCAATATTCAGATTTTTCCAAACCGTTTAACCTCACAACAGATGCCAGCAACTTCGCTATTGGTGCAGTACTTTCCCAAGGACCAGTTGGCAGTGATAAACCAATTGCCTTTGCTTCCAGAACACTAAATGAAACCGAAACCAAATACTCCACAATAGAAAAGGAAATGTTAGCAATGGTGTGGGCAACTAAATATTTCCGACCCTACCTATTTGGAAGAAAATTTAAAATACTTTCAGATCACCGTCCTTTGCAATATCTATTTTCCCTAAAGGAACCCAACTCCAAACTAGTACGTTGGAGATTAAAATTAGAAGAATTTGACTACGAAGTGATTTACAAAAAAGGCAAAGCTAATACAAATGCGGACGCACTGTCTCGAATCGAAATACACACAAAGGAAACTGAGGACATCGATTCACAAATTAAGGAAGTCTTTGATGATTTAGTAGACATGGAAGACGATGGATGGTCAACGACTAATAATTTAGATGCGGATCGAATAATCGACGAGATTGTAGAAGAAAAAGCAACAGAATTATTTCTAGAAAACATCATAGAAGATACTGTTGGAAACGAAGATCAAAACATCCCAGACGACACTGTTGAAAACGAAGATCAAAACATGGACGAAGACGGAAATAAAACAATACATACAGCAGTAGAAAACCCAGTTCTTGGTATACCTATTTCGGAAAAACCCCTTAACTTCTATAATAACCAAATTATAGTCAAAATTGTCAATACAATCCACGACCTCCAGCAATCATACAAACCTTTCCGAATAAAAGACGTTATCATATCCAGCTATCGAAAGATCAGTTAAAAGCTGATACCATAAAAATTTTTAAGGAACACCTCAACCCGAAAAGGAAATATGCAATTTTATTTGAAACAGAAGAAGAAATTTTTGCAGAGATTTGCGAAATTATTAGGAAAACTTTTAAAAACAACGCATACGACTTAGTAAAATGTAATCTTTTATTGGAAGATGTTAACCTAGAAAAACAGCAAAAAGAAATTATAAAAAACTATCATGAAGGTACAACGAACCATAGAGGAATAGCTGAAACAGAAAGTCAAATAAGAAAACGATATTACTGGCCTAATATGAAGAAAGACATAGAAGATATCATAAAATTTTGCGATATATGTCAAGAAAATAAATACGACAGACTTCCTCCCAAACCGAAATTTATGGTTACACCAACTCCCACTAAACCACTGGAAATAGTTCACATCGATTTATTCCAGGCTGATGGACAGAAATTTTTAACCATAATAGACGCATTTTCAAAGTATGGACAAGCATACCCAATAAATGGAGGAATTGCAATCAATGTACTCAACGCCCTCTTAATTTTTATAACACTTCATGGACTCCCAACAATGATAGTAGCTGATAATGGTACTGAATTTAAAAATGGAATAATACAAGAATTTGTAGATTCTCACAAAATCTCAATCCACTATACGACACCAGAGAATCCGCAATCAAACGGGATGATTGAGAGATTTCATTCTACATTAATCGAACATCTTCGAATCTTAAGGAAGACCAAAGCAAAACTCTCGATAAAAGAACAAATGCTATACGCTATAATTGGGTACAATAATTCCATACATTCAGCAACGAAGTTAAGACCCATTGACATATTAAACTTACATATCGACGCAAAAGATCCCTTAGACGTTGACATACAAAAAGTAATACTGAACGATTATATTCAAAATTATAGAGAGATAACACAGGAATTATACAAGGAAGTAAACCAACATATACAAGACAATAAAAATAAAGTCATAGAAAATAGAAACAAAACAAGACAAGACCCTATTACGTATAAACCCAGCACAAAAATCTATACACGAAAAACAGTTACCAGAAATAAATTACTTCCGCGATATTCCGCAAAACATATAAAAAGGAATAACAAAGTGACTGTAAATACATCAAAAGCTACAGTTCACAAGAAAAACATAAAACACCAACCTAAGTCAAAAACTAATTCTGAACCTTCCTCACAGGATCACCTTGACGATGGCAGAAGAAATGAAGATCAAGGACCTGAAAGACAATCCAGAAGTAATTCCCCTCAACCTGGGACAAGCAAAGATTTATACTAGTACACACGATTTTATACATTTTTTAGACTACTACCAATAAAGGAAGAATTGGACATAATTGAAACCCAGTACGATGCAGTAATCACAGCAATTCAAAATGGACTTAGCCATCCGTATTTTAGCAGTTTACAAAATTTCGACCAAGCTCTTATATACCAATTAAAATCAGCTCAAGAAAAATTCTCAACAAGTTACCACTATGGCAGACCAAGAAGAGGACTAATTAATGGACTAAGAAGCAATATTTATCCTTCATTTTTCTGTCCTACATGATAATTTCTTTACTTATTATCATTTATTTATTATTATCATTACAATCATTCCTCCTGAGCTATATCTCATCAATCTTCCGCCCAGATGCGAATTCAAAACCCCAATCCAGAGTCACATAAATTCAAGGACAACTAACCCGAAATTATGGAACCATAGCCATAACCGTTTTTGGATGACTCCTTTATATATCTTTATTACAATAATCTGCCTCTAAATATGTTACAGGTATAAAACAAATAACAAAAACCCAACTCCAGCCACGAAGCTCCAGAAGAGGCCAACCCAACAGTTCTGTTCGTCCCTCACAAAACTTCTTCAGGGGATGGAGTAGTTACAGTACAATGACCGCTACCATCCAGTAAATTCTACCACATGGATTCCACACGGGACTACCGCTCGATCATTCTGGACTGAATTGCGACGTATTGGACTGCAAGATCAGCAATTATAAAATTATAAAAACACCATGTTAAAATCAATATTTTCAGTCTGATTTGTAGTTTAGTCTGATTTAATTTATTGTTGTTGCTACTAAAATCTTTGTAAGTCGAAATAAAAGTTTTATTTGTGAAGTTCAGTTTTTAAAAAAGTGTTTTTCCCAAGAACATTCATAATTAGTGCCATACGATAAATAAAATAAATGTGTATTGTCCGTCTCCAAAGATCTTTGTCTCTTGTCGTTTCTTTTAACTCATGCATAGATTTTTTGCATATTCCTGTAATTTCGATCCATCAATCCATCTTGTTGGGGATCGTCTTCGTGATCTTCGGCCTTCTACATTTACTTAGGTAATAACTGTTTTCATGTTTTCAGTGTCTGCTCTTATAACATGTCTAAAGATCTGGTGAGACGACGTAAGTAAGTAAGTTAACACGCCTTTTAACTTTAAGATTAGAAATATAGACGTAAGATGTAAGATGGCGTACTTCTATAAACAAACTGTTTACGCTACGGCTTGAAAAAGTTCTGTTTCTCAGAAAATTGAGAAGTAGTTCAGAACGATATAAATTCTTTATATCGTTCTGATTTTGTTTTTTATACGTATTTTAGTCTCCCGAAAATATTTCAATGCTCTGTTTATTAAATAATTGATGGATTCGACCGTAGCTTTGTTTTCAAACTTCCACCAAATTTATTTTAACCTCTTATCACTACAGCTGTTAAGGCTGATTGCCTTTCTCAAGTGATCTATTTTTGACATGCGTTTACACTTAATAGTCTCTAATGAAATAGGTTGAGAAGGGGAGAACTGTTTGTCTCAAGTTGGTCATTCAGAATTATATCTATGTTTTTAAATTTGTTGATTTTCATAGATTCTAATAAGGATAGCTTACGGTCTTTATTTGAATGTGAAGAATTTTAATTTCGTTATTAAAAGAATGATTGTGATCTAAAAGGTGAAGTGCGTATGTAGAATCTGTTTTTCTATTTTGGCTCTTGTTGTTTTTGATATGTTTGCCTAGGTTGTTATTTGTTCGGAAAGCTGGTGTTATTTCTTTCTTTTTTATGTGTTTGTTGTGTGTCTTTCTATTTTGCCTGTTATGTAATCGAGTAGAAGATACTGGGTTTTTTCTCTGGTGGTGGAAATTTTAATTTCAGGGCTTTCTTGTGTAGTTTTTGATTTATCATTTTATTAATTGTTTATTCGTTGTATCCGTTGTTTACTGCTATTTGCTTGATGGTATTTAATTCTGTCTCAAAGTTGTATTTTAACATCGGAATTTCTGTTAATCTATGTAAGCTACTATGATAGGCTGCCAGTTTATGTTGTGTGGGATGGGATGATGAATTGTGTATAGTCGTGTTAGTATGGGTAGGTTTATGAAATATGGAGAAGTCATGTTTGTTTTTAAGTCTGATAATTTTTAAATCTAAAAAATTTATGGATTGATTTTGTTCTGTCTCTATTGTAAATTCAATATGACTATGAAGTGAATTAATATACGATTAAAATTGATCGAGTTGCCTATTAGTTCCTGTGAAACATCTCGATCAAACAAACTCGATCAATTATTATTGTATATTAATTCAATGCATAGTCATATTGAATTTACCATAGAAACAGAACAAAACCAATCCATAATTTTTTTAGATTTACAAATTATCAGACTTAAAAACAAACACGACTTCTCCATATTTCATAAACCTACCCATACTGACACCACTGTACACAATTCATCATCCCATCCAACACAACATAAACTGGCAGCCTATCATAGTAGGTTACATCAAAAACAACAAAAGCCAAAATAAAAAACACTTACGCAGTGGTATGTACAGACTTAAATGTGGCGACTGTCCAAAAACTTACATCGGTCAAACTGGTAGAAACTTTAATAAACGAATAGCCGAGTATAAAAGGACTTTCAATAATAGAAAAACAGATTTTACATACGCACTTCACCTTGAAGATCACAATCATTCTTTTAATGATGAATTTAAAATTCTTCACATTCAAAATAAAGGCCTTAAGCTATCCTTGTTAGAATCTATGGAAATCAACAAATTAAAAAACACAGATACAATTCTGAATGACCAACTTAAGCCAAACAGTTCTCTTCTCCTCAACCTATTTCATTAGAGAGACTATAAAGTATAAACGCATAAAGTGTAAACACATGAAAAAAATAGATCACTTGAGAAAGGCAATCAGCCGAAACAGCTGTAGTGATAAGAGGTTAAAATAAATTTTGTGGAATTTTGAAAACAAAGCTCTGTCTATTGTTGTGTGGTGCTGATGCATAACTAAAATACTGATCATGCGAGTATTGTCCGTTATCATTTATCAACAAAGATAGGAGAGTTGCGTCTGATAAGATACGGTTTTGAATTACCCCGACATAGAATCTTATGAACATAGTATCCAAATCTAAAGAATGGCGAAACAGGTGTATATTTTAGTTTAGAATTACAGTCTTCTCTCTCTATAACGATATGCAAGGGACCGGGAATTCTCATCGTTATAAGGAGAGATTGTTATATATAGGGAGACAAAATTCGGTAGTGTAATATTAATAATACTGTAATAAATAACCTATTTTAATTTAAAAAAACGTATCAAAACGAATATAAATGAATTAACACTGTATTGTCCACCACATAGATTTATTATAGAATAGTATAAGAAATACAGTATAAAAAAATGACCGTACAATTAAAATAGGTGTACTGTACAATAACAAAATAATATATAGTGTAAAATATATTTAGCCATTACCAAAAAAGTCTGTCACCTTGGTCTGTTTGTGTGATAGTAAGTTCAAACTGTCTGGCTTAAACATCTAATGGCAGGTCATCTTCATCATTAGTCAATACTTGATTTTCCAGCCATCCTGTATGTTTCATTTTTAGTCTCTTGATGACACTTTATTCCATTAGCTAAAGGACACTCGTTGTGTTTGCTTGCAGAAAACAAAGTTTAATGTTTTGAAGATCGCACAGTAAAGGATGAGCAGGACAATTGTATACAAGCATAAGAATTTTTTTCCCTTTTAGCTCGATATCTCACTTTCTTATCGCTTCTGCAAAAATTTCCGAAGTCATTCATGCAATGTTTTTTGCTTTATAGGTCACCGGTAGATTTTTTATATTTTTAAAGCAAAGTGGGTTTTTCGACTTCCCTATCACTAACAATTTTCGCTTCACCGAACCTGTCATGTTAGCAGCCACTAAAATTGTAATGCGTTCCTTAGAGAGCTTTCCACCAACACAGTTTTCCGATTTAAGTTTTGTTTTGTGTCATTTTAAATAATAGTCCAGTTTCATCAGTATTGAAAATGTCGTCTGACGCATATCGTACCTTCAGTCCAGACCACACGATTTCTAGCCAATCGTCCATTACGTTTTTGTTAACATCGCGAGCCTCTTCGCTGATTTGACCTTAGTTAATCTTGTGCCGCAACTTCCACTTGCTCAGCCAACCCTCAGATGCCGTAACATTCTCAATTCCAAGCTTAGTTGAGTAGCCACAGTTGACTGAGACAGCCCCGTACGGCGAACAACATCCGATTGCTTTTCACCTTTCTGTATTGCTTGAGTTATCGATAACTTTTCCTCCACCGAGAGCGCTTTTTTGAAAACATATTGACTGTTGACACACTGAGACACAGCTCAAACTGGAAATGAAAAGTCTTCAATAGATGACAACATATGTGTGATAACACTTAGACATGCCGCCCGATCAATCAACCACTGGACAATGACCTTGCCATTCCTAACTCAGATAGTCTGAACTTTAAACACAATAATATATTTATAATTGACTATTGAACGCTGAAAAGTCATCGCTATAAAGAGAGAACGATATCGGTATAGAGAAAGAATTAATACATTGTCCTTAGGACGAACCAACCAAAGTTTACTATTTTCATCGTTATAGAGGAATTATCGTTATATAGGGAATCGTTATAAAAAGAGACTACTGTAATTAATTTTATATTTCCATCAACGCAGTTACTGAAATTTAATAAAATGGGGTCTTAATTGGAGTTTTGTCGAGAATTTGTTATAAAATTAATTTATTTATATACATTAGAAATTTATTCTGTAGAATTATTACTTTATTAATATTTTTTTGTATTGTAAAGTGCATTCGCTGGAAAAAATCTAGGAAGATTTTATTAAAAAAAATGAAGAACATATATAGGTATCTAATAATAAAAGATTTTTTTTTAATATTGTAATGAAATTATGTAGATTTTTCTGATTTAAGATAGCAATCATGTTTTATCCTTAGAGTAAAACAATATATTTCCTTTAGTTAGATATCAGCATATCTCCCCTACCTAACTAAATTAAAGGAAGTATGTGTACATAAATTGTAATCTCTCCGTATAAGACATGCTATTGTATGCTATTGTATGATTAATGACAATTATAGCTAAGGAGTGTCTAAATACGGTTAATTGTGGAATAAACATACAACCTTACATTTTTATGTTCTTTATATAGTAAATATATATATTTTAGAGTACACCTTATATTAAAAAAGGTGCGAAAATTAAAATCACTAGAAAAAAAGTATAACGATGATAATAACAGAAAAAAATGTTTTCTTTTTATAAAATTGTAAAAAATAATAGGATGTATAATATATTATCTATAATTTACACAAACTGAGAACAACTTAAATTTTCATGGAAGACTATACAATAACAGATCAATATCATAATAAGATTTAATTTATAAATTAAAAGCTAAATATCTCAACGACTGTTAAATTAAGATATAAAAACTAGTTAACAAATAAAGAATAGTTACTTGAAGAAAAGTTCTTTCTATTAATATTAAAATATAGTTGTAGTATTTATAGTTATAGTTGATACATCCTTAAGTACACATTTTAATCACCTTGTACGTTAACTATTGTTTTATCCCACAAAATTTTAAAGTTTCCTTAAAATAAACTTCTTCTTCTTAACGTGCCCTATCAAGTCCCCTTGACGTTGGCGATTAACATGGCGAAACTGTCTCTGTCTCGAGCTATTCTAAATAGTTGCTCAGCTTTCTTTATTCCTGTCCACTCCCTGATATTCTTCAACTAAAGGGCCTGCTTTCTACTAATTCCTCTGCGTCCTTCGATTTTACCCATCATAATAAGTTGAAGAATATTATATCGGTCTCCACTTACTACGTGTCCAAAATAGGCCATCTTTCTACATTTGATGTTATCAAGCAGCTCGCGAGCAGCATTTGCTCTTTCAAGGACTGCCACATTTGTCAAAATAGACAATACTATAAAATGCAACCTATAAAATGTTTACAAATTTATCAAATCCATACAGATCGACACCTACGTAGAATATCGTAAGTGCATTCGGTGAACTTTACCGTACAGCTGTTTAAAGGATCTCTCATTGTTTATTAATGATTGTTCAGTGACGGAACAACCAATATATTTGAAAATTTGCATATTAATTACAAAATAGGTGAGTAATAATCCTGTGTAGTACTTCAATTAATATTATTTCTCGTTTTAGAGAAAAATCACTTGCGATATTTTACGTTGACCAACATAAAAAATAAATCCTAGTGTGTAACACTTACTATGAATTACGTTGTACACTATACAATACTATGTATCGTATGTCACAGATACTATACTCTTCTTTGTAAAAAATGGTAAATAATTGTTGTAAGTAGTATATAATATGTTCTACCCCGTTAGAATTTTAAATAATATTGTCGTAAGTTTATTATTAACTTCATTGTAATAAAAATATTCAGGGGTATTTTTAGGAAAGTAGGCAATGAAAAAGAGTGAAATTATTATTAATAGAATCACACTACCATATTTTATTGATATAATTATCGTTATTTGTCATGCAAATTCAAAAAGTTGTACCTTATTGTAATTATTTTAAGGTACCACAGTCTAAATAAATCATGTAATAACTTTTAATAACCGTTATTCTGATCCATCAACATAACGTCAATTTTAATAAAACATAAAAACCTTATATAAATACCTCTAGTCAACAGAAAATAATAAAAATATATATCACTATCACCTTCATTCTGAGTGTGCCCTACTTCTAAAAAGCAATAACGAATAGATACTTTTAAGTGGATGTAGCATATAAATAAATGGCTAGGCGATCGCGGTTTTAGCCCACACAATTATCCGACCAAAATCTAAATGCATTTGTGCCTAGGTCCTTATGTTTTAAAATAAATATCATCTAACAAGTAGAAACCTCATTAGCGCCCCTTTTGCCCTGCCCTTCATGCCACAGGAAGCAAGTACCTTCTTTCTCCACGACATTGAAAACAGTGAAGCTGAATATTGATAGTTTACATTTAGAATAAAGATAATAAAGAAAGTATTTTCTGAAAATTGAATGTAGCTGTTAATATTTTTCCCTTAGAGGTTTTGGTTTAGTTTTTATCAAAGCACTGTCTTTCACGCGTGAGATTTTTATTATGCAGATGTGATTCATAAATCTGTGTTTCAAGCAATGTTGGTTTAGATTTGTTGTTTTAAATGTAACATTTATCACATTAGTCCTTTTTGGGAACTTAAAAACTCAATTTAAAATGTTTGTTAACAATATCACGATATTGCCTTTTAGCTATAGAGAAGTATACCTGTTCTTGAAACTATTCCTTGTATAAATCAAATAAGCCATGGAAATTCAAATCGATATCCAAATAAAGATATGAGATTCTATGGGTTGAATGGACTTGCTGTGATCACAAACACTTTTGACAACGTCTTCGGTTCATACCTAATGATGATTGTGATGGGATCTCTTATCTATTTATATCAAACAGCTAGTAACGTCCAGTTTTTGCAAAGCAGTGTACACAAACTGTTCACTTATAGAGAAAGTAATTAAAAACGTCTTTTTACAAACAGATATAAATTCTTCCTTATCACCTCTCTTTACTTTCAGTCTATCAATGGGAGTAAAATTGCGCCTTGATACTGTATTAGTAAAAACCCTTCGTTTTTTTTTTTTGTTTTATTACTTAGTAAGCTACAAAACGCTATTGCTTTTTTCTCTCTTACCTAAATTATAAAATTTATTGAAAATGTAAATCCTTTCATTGGTAATAATTTCTGAAGAATATTTTTGTCTACAATTTTCTGAACACATCGGTTTTAATGATTTTGCAAACTGGTTGTACCATCACGACTTTTAAATGATTCACTTGTATTTTTTAGTCTCTTTCTTGTATTAATAATTCAAGATGCAGCATATCGACGTCTGATGTTACCTACATCCTTTCGGAAACCTGTTTTCGTTTTCTAGAACATTTCGGAGTTGTTTCGGAAAATAAAGAAATCAAGATATTTTCTTGGAGTGCTCAGTGTAGGTCAGTAGTGAATGAGACGACTGTCTGCAGTTTTTGTGTAGCGTTTTCATTCCAAGAACAAAAGTAGTTATCACAATCGTAGTCTAAATGGTTTTTACCACACTCTGGGTATGGAATGTGTGTTATCTTCCTCTGATTGGTTCTGTATTGATTTTAAAAATAATTCATTGTTAAGTTATCATCGTGTAAATATAAATATTATTATTATTATTATTCAGATTTAGCCATATGGCTCACACTCCCTTTAAGGAGAAAATTTACTCATCCCAGATACCTACGATATCAAAAGGATTGAGCTCTGGTGGGACTCTTTCCATGTTATCGAGTCCTAGGTGACTTGGTACGTCGGTGTATTTCCCGAAATAAGTTCTTAAATTAGTAATCTGTTTTTTTAATTGCTCGTTTATTAAAATAAGTCCTCGTCCTCCTAAATACCACGGTAATGTCGTTCTTTCTACTGCACTTCGAGGATGATGTTTTGTGCCTTTGTGACGTGTGTCCGCACCGTACTTTCCTCTGAAGAGTTTCTTTATCCATTTTAGTCCACTTAATAATCCTAAATGAGTAGCTAAGCGCGGAAAATGCGTAGGTGTTTAATGCCTTAAACAAATTTTTAATATTAAGATGTGAAAGGAGTAGCTGTTTTATCCTTTAGTTTTAAATCATGCATATACAACAGGTGATTAAGCTTTGCCACTACGGTGTTGTTGTTTTTAATGCTAAAACCTGAGTCAGTGGAGTTTAATAGCTGAGATAGTGGGTTTATCGCTAGACAGAATCACAAGGGACTCAGCGAGTCTCCTTGAAATAGGCTTGGGTTAATTGCGATATTTTCCGTTTCGATATTGTTTGCACCAGGTATTTGGAGGTGAATTTTAGTCTTCCAATCTGTCATTATATGTCTTAAGAAGGTTTTTATATAATTTTTAATAATTATCATCGACTTTATTTATTCTAAATATATCTACCAGCTATTCATGCGGCACTGAGTTAAAGGCTTTCTTAGAGTCAATAAAGGCAGTTCCTTTTTTCGGTGTATGCCTGGTTAGAAATGAAATGAGTCGATAATAAGTTGTTCTTTGCAACCCATGGAACCCTTAGCGCATCCTTTCTGTTGAGGTTCTATGATATTGTTTAGAGCGCAGTGTTTGTAGATACGCTGGGCTACACAGGATGTAACCAATTTATACAGAGTTGGAAGACACGTAATTGGGCGGGACTTGGCTGGATCTTGGGTATTATTTTAATCCTTCGGTATTAAATAAGTTGTTCCATGGGTTAGAAATAATTGTATTTCCCGCGGATTAGAAATAAAACAATTAATTGGTGTTGACAAGCACTCATGAGCACTCGACGACTTCTTAAGCCAGAAGTTTTGAACTCTGTCTGGTCCAAGAGATTTCCAGTTATAAAGCTCTTTAATGATATTAGAGACTTCTTCTGTGGTGAAGGGTTTATAGACAGTTGTGCGGTAGTGTTGACAGCTGTGCATCGTATCTTCTATCCATCTAACATTGGTGTTAAGAGCAGCTGGTGTGGAAAGTTGATTTTCCCAAAACTCCTGTATTTCCTCTTGGCTTATGTATGATTTATTGGCACTTTATTATTATTATATTTATGATTTTTAATTTATAAATATTTACCAAAAAACGGGGAAAAAGGAACGTTATTGAAATATTTATTAAGAGTATCCGACAAAAACTCCATAATTTGTTCTATTGTACTATTGTCTACGTCCGATGGCAGAAAAGATTCTGGAAAAAGAAACTAAAATTAGTTCAATGTAAAGATTTTTTGTCGCGTATAATGTTGTAACTTAAATAACTAAACGAAGTAATCTATGACAAGTAGTAGATTCGATAAAAAAATAATATCAAAACTCTAACTTAAAACATCGTATCATATACATACAACATAATTTTTATTTAATTGATGGATTCGACCGTTACTTGACGGAAATTCATTTTATGTAACAATAAAACACTGAAAACTTTGTTTTCAAACATCCACAAAAATTTATTTTAACTCTTATCACTACAGATGTTTCGGCTGATTGTCTTTTTTAAGTGATCTATTTTTGGCATGCGTTTAGAATTTATAGTCTCTAATGAAATAGGTTGAGGAGGGGAGAACTGTTTGTCTCAAGTTGGTCATTCAGAATTATATCTGTGTTTTTTAATTTGTTAATTTCCATAGATGCTAACAAGGATAGCTTAAGGAAAAAGCACACAGTGGTGTATACAAACTTAAATGTGGCAACTGCTCAAAAACTTACATCGGTCAAACTGGTAGAATTTTTACCCAACGTATAGCAGAACATAAAAGGACTTTCAATAATAGAAAGACAGATTCTACGTTCGCACTTCACCTTCTAGACAAAATAAAAGCTTTAAGCTTATTTGGTTATAATACCGCTGCACTGATAATAATTTATAATAAATTTTGTGGACGTGTTAAAAACAAAAAGTTTTTAGCGTTTTATTGTTTGATAAAATGAATCTTCGTCAAGCAATGGTCTAATTCACCGCCTGTTTGTTTGTTTTTTTAACTAAACGACCTCAAGAACTTTTCTCGTTAATTAAACAACATCATTCTTGTGTACACTGCTTGATTTCAAGTTATTTCGTCGCTGCATTTTTTCGCACATATGTAGGGTTTCCAAATCGCTGCATCACACTTTACTTCATTTTAACCAACTGTCAAATCTTGCTTCTTTGGTCAACCACTTCTTGAAACACCAACATCAAGTGACAATCTCTCAGTTTAATTTTGCTTCGACTTCTCTAATAAATTCTAATTTTTCTTCACAACCACCTTGAATATTTTCGTCTATTTTTATCCAAATGTTTCATAAACATCAGATCGGTTTTCGGCAATTTTTCATAAAATTTATAACTTGTTGGATAAAGCTCCATAGCCAAATTTATTTCAAACAATTGGGTTAGGCGTTTAGAGCTTTCTCGTATTAAGATATTATAAGTGAAATGTCTGAATATAATGTTGACAGCTCTCCAGCTTATACTTTCTGTCTCAATAAACCGTGTGATTTTATCGTTGGACGCACTTATTGTAAGTAATCTCACTTATATTCATGATCTGGATATCTGGATATCTGGATTCAGATCACATATTTTATCAATCAGGTCCAATAGACATATTCATAAGTGTTAAGTTGGTTCTTCTTTTCTTAAATTCTAGTTAAATTCTTTGTCAGCATAACCCATGTTGGGTTATGTTCTACAAGGGCGAGTCTTTATGGCTTATTCAAATTTTTCTTCACATCTTTCGTTGTGTCTATCGATACAAACATAGATCTTCTTCTACAAAAGTTTTAGAAAGTCGAAAACACATCTTAACCTGTTGGTTCTGTTTTGCCACGATCAAACTTGTGAAGAATATTTTAAGTCAATAATTTTCAACATATATTAACCTGTTAGTTTCGTCCTGTCACGACCAAGCCTGTGAGGGATATTTCTAAGTAACGACTTAGTTCTCCGAGAGTTAACAGGCAGATTTTCTGATATTCTACCATTTTGACAACCCAATCCTCTTTGCTTTAACTTCTTTTTTCTTTTTTTGTTTTCGATACTTATTCTCAAGCACATCGTCTCTAACGCAGTTTTAAAAAAATTAATTCCTTTCTTGTTTTTAAAATTCGTACTACCTTCGACGCCAGTCTATATAATTCGAGGTGTGGCGCTAATCGACACTTTTTATACTGGTCCTAAAGTCTCGTTTCTATTACTTAATTTTTAATATTATTATTGTTTCATTTGCGAAATAAAACAAACGTATTAAAAGATTAACGTTAACAAAGAATTTTTGAACTAAAAGAGTTCTATGGAGATTGGATTCTTCTTCCATTTTTATGATGCTAGGTCTAGAAAGGGAACCCTACGACTGACGTATTTTTTTGTTCTTTTTGTTCTTTTGACAAACTTTGTACAAATCGGGATATTCATTCAAAAATCAGTCATAATCTATTTCTCCTATTTGGTAACGTTTAGTTCGTATTTTTTTATTATTTTATCTATAATAAGGTTGAATAATAAAGGGTTCAGGAAATCTTCCCGTCTTATTCCATTGCCAGCTTCAACTGGGTCAATTAGTTCTTCTTCTACTTTTACTTTCTCTAGTGCTTTCTCTATTGAGGTTGGCGATCAATATGGCAAATATCTCTCTGTTCTGGGCTTGATGAATTAAGTCATTTCCTGTTGTGTGAGTCCAATCTCTGATGTTTCGGAGCCAGGATTTCTTCTTTTTTCCTATACCCCTTTTACCCTCGATTTTGCCTTCTAATATTACCTAAAGCTGATCAAATTTCTTATGGCTCATTATGTGTCCTAGATATGACGTCTTTCTAATTTTGATTGTATTAACCAGATGAGGTCGTGTGTTCATTATTTCTATATTCTTAGCATTCGGCGGTACATCCACATTTCGAATGAATTCAGTTTGTTGACGTCATACTGTTTTAATGTCCAGGTTTCACAGCCATATAGTAGTAGAGACCACACATAACACTTTTGTGTTCTTAACCTTATTGTGATTGATAGCTTAGGGTTACAGAGCATTTTACGTATGTTCATGAAGCCAGATCTTGCTATTTCAATACGTCTTCTAATTTCTTTTGAGTGGTCTAGCTGACTGTTTAGCTCTCTGCCCAGGTATATGAAGCTTTGGGAGCTCTGAAGGGTAATACCATTGATTTGTATGTTGGGTGTAATTTGTTCATGGGGGTTCTTGTGGAATATCATGATTTTGGTTTTGGAAAGATTAATATCCAAACCTAGTCTGTGACTTACTTCTGATAGTATGTTCATCAATATTTTTAGTTGGTCTTCTGTTTCTGCTAATACTACGGTATCATCGGCATATCTCACATTGTTAATGATGATTCCATTGACTCTGGCACCTTCAGGGCGATCTTCAAGAGAAGCTCTGATGATATTTAAGATATAGACATCATAGACATTAAATAGAAGAGGGGACAGAATGCACCCTTGACGCACTCCTTGTTCTATGTTTACATAATTGGTATTTCCGTTGTCTGTTCGAACACATCCTGTGTGGTTCCAGTATGTATTGCTTATTATAGCTATGTCGTGTCCGTCCAGCCCTACTTCTTTTAGCACCTCAATCAATTTTTCGTGTCTAATGCGGTCGAAGGCCTTTCTATAATCGACAAAGCACACATACAGCTGTTTTTGAACCTCGAGATACCTTTCTGCCATCAGTGTCAATTCCATTATTGCTTCTCTGGTGCCTGTACCTTACCTAAAACCATATTGAGAACGACTCAGGTATTCTTCACACTTATTGTAAATGCGGTTATAAATTACTTGCATAAAAATCTTAGCAGCATGACTCATTAGGGATACAGTTCGATGGTCTTCACATTTCCTTGCTTTTTGTTTTTTAGAAAGAGCTACATATGTGGATGTTAGCCAGTCAGGCGGTAGAGTGCCATGTTCATATATAATGTTAAAGAGGTAGGTTAATTTCCCGACAGCATCATCACTCAGGTGTTTAAAATGTTCGGCTGTTGTGAGATCTTCGCCGAGTGCCTTGTTGTTCTTTGTGTCTTTTATTGTCCGCATAACTTCTTCGGTTAGAATACTTAGTTTTCCATCGGTATCTATTTGTGGGGGCCCTTCTGCTCTCCGATCACCAAACAAATCTTTAAGATATTGTTCCCATATTTCCTTCTGCTTTTCAGGGTCTAATTCCATTTGGTTTTTCGTGTTTGTTACAATAGATAAATGTTTGGGTTTCCATATCCCAGCGACTTCTTTCACCTTTCTGTGTAATTCTCTATCTTTATGCTTTCTTTGCAGATCTTCTACCTCTTTACATTTTTCTTTCATCCACTCTTCCTTAGCTACATTTATCTTTCTCTCAATTTCCCTGTTAAGCTTTTTGTATCTTGTTAGGTTTTTGTTTTTTACCATCCGCCTCCTCTCCATAATTTGTAATATTTCGTTTGTCATCCATGGTTTTCTTTGTTTACGTTTTCTTTCTGTATATTTTGGTTTTCTGTCTCCAGGACAGTATTTTTAATTTTTCCTCATATGTCTTCAATGTTTTCTTTTATTGTCTTCTCTTTAGTGGGAGCTAATGTCTTAGACTCTAACTGCGTGTCTACCATGTCTTTATACATATGTTTTTGTCCCTGGTCAGCACTACTCCATGCTACTCTCTAACTGGGTTTAGCCTTGCCTACTCTTTTAAGTTTTATTCTGACAGTTGCAAGTACAGGATTGTGGTCTGAATTTATATCACATCTTAGGTACGATTTTGCATTTAGAATACCATTACGGAACCTTTTATTATTGTGTTGCTTTGGTAGATATTTTCGATCGTTTTGATTATTTCTAGAGGTATCTCTGTTGCATACAATAAGTGGATAATGTCTTTTAATTTGACCCAGTCAAATGATTCTTAAGGTCCACGAAATATAGATATTATGTCGATTTGTTGTATTCGAATAATTTATCTTGCAATTGTCGACTGCGACATAGCGCTAATAAGCACAGATATCCATAAACTAAAATCAATGCTACAAGATTTCAATCACAAATTAAGCCAATAACAAGAAAAATGGCAAAACAATCGAGACTAACTTAACGGGCCATGGAAAGGGCCATGTTAAATATAAGCCTCAGAGACAAAATTCCTAACACCGAAATACGTAGAAGAACTGAAGTAACCGACATTATGGGGAAAAAAGCGACATTAAGATGGCAATGGGTAGCACATAATAGCAAGACAAGACACTAACAGATGGTCTCATAAAGTGACATTCTGGATATCTCGAGGAACTAAAGCAAGCGTGGGAAGACCCAAAAAGAGATAGATAGACAATATAACAGCGGTAGCTGGAAATTAGTGGATGACAATTGCAAAAGATAGGTAAGCGTGGAAGCAATTGGAGGTGGCCTATGTCCAACAATGGATAAATGAAGGCTGAAGAAGAAGAAGAAGTTCTTACAATTGTCCTCATTATAAATATAGAGTCGGTGCATTATCTTTCTGACCTAAAACTTTGCTCTTCTTCTATTAGTGTTATAATTTAATTCTCTGGTTATTACTTTGGTTGTTAATTTTAGTGTTGTGTTTAATAAATTAATTCCTCTGTATTTTTACCGGTCCGATTTGTCTCTCTGTTTAAAGAGAGGTCTTAGGATGATTGATTTCCATTCTTGAGGAATTTTATTTTGTTCTATTATTTTTTTGGATTAGTTTAATTAGTTTTTTAGTCAGGTATGGTCCTCCATACATACAGAAGTTCGTTTGATATTCTCTTTTTTTCCTAATGCTTCCTTAACCTCTTCCTTCTCAATATTTATTTCTTCGTTTGTTGTCACCTCTGGTGTTGGTGGTTCATTATCGTCACCTTTAGCAAATACTAATCGAAATTAGTCTACCCATGTTTCCTTCTAAATGTGTTTCGTTTTTATTAGTTCGATTATCTCGTTTCTTTGTCCTGTGATCATTCTCTATATTTTTGTAAGGGTTTTATCTGTTTTGAGAAGCTCTGTCAGTGTTTCCTTTTTATTTGTCTAACTAAAGTATTCGTTTGATTTCTGATTTGTTTATAGTGGTTATACGCCTTTTGTGTTTATTATGTTCTTTACTTGCTCTCCAAAAATGGTGTTTTTTATATGTTAGTGTCGTTACTTTCCTTTCTCTAAGTGGTTTTGTTGCTGCGTTAATTATGTTATTTTTGAGTTTTTTCCAGATTTCCTCGATGTTATCATTTTTTATTGATATTTTTTTTCTGCATCCAAGTATTTCGTGTATTCCGTATTTATACCTTCTACTTTGATTTTTGTTTGGGTTGGCGTCGCTTTCTTGGGTGTGAAGTATTTCAGCATGATTCTTATTTTACATAATACTAGGTGGTACTAAATACATCTGCTGAGTTAAGGCATCTTATATTGTACGTCGAATATTTTCGATGGATGTATATCGCTGTTGATTATTACATTATCTATCATATATCTTTTTCCACGAGTGTTACTAAATGTATACTTTTGTTGGTGGTCTTTGTGGTCAAAAAATGTGTTGTTTATTCTAAGTTCGTTATTTGTACAGAAGTTGATTTTCCATTTTCGTTTTTAACATTCTCGATATGTTTTGGCTTAATTCTGGGTATTGCTTGATTGCCTATTCGAGCGTTAAAATCTTCCAGTATTATCATCTTCCCTCTGACTTGATCTACTATTTGTTGTAATTGGTTATAAAACGTTTCCATTTTTGTTTAAGGCTTGTTATTTTCTGGGCCATATACTCCAATGAAGTTCAGGTATTCCTTCTCCATTCTTATCTTTGCTGTTACAATCCTTTCTGATATGTATTGACACTATTTGATGTGATTTTGGTACCTTTGGTGTATTAGTAAGCCTACATCATCTTTGGCCCTAGTTTCTTTTGTTACTCCACTGTAGATTAGTATATATTCACCTAATTTTAATTATCAGTTTCCTTTTTCTTTGTCTCCGGTATAGCACAAATGTCTATTTCCTTATCTTTTTGCACTTGGGTTATTTCTTGGTCCCTCAAGTTACGAGAGAGGGTAGTGAGAACCTAATTAAATACAACTTTCCTGACCGTTGGATTGTTCGTGGTAGTCATATTCCTTGGTCATGAGGTGAGATATTAATATAATTACTTAATGCAAAAAAATTCCAAAATAATACTTATTATTATACTTATAGATACTAAATACTGCAACAGTTTCTTGACAAATGAATTAAAGAAAATGATGGATATGTCGAACACTTACCTTGACAAAAAGTTTAATGATATTCAGTTTAACTATTTTTTAAATTGATTTGTAAATAAAATGTTTTGATTATGACTTTAATTTATTATAAAACCTAAAATGCTTTATATAAAATCATGTTATTCTGGTATTTTGTAAAATCCTATTATTATTTATCCTGCTGATATATTTATTTATTTATTATTTCCTTAACCTTTATTAATTCCTTAACGTTTCCTTACCTTTATTAAAGATATTTTATAACAAAATTTCAGAAGTATTGATGTTTTTATCTATTTTTCTTTCGTTGCCTGGAGTAATTGCGTTAAATCAGAATTATACAGTTGATTTGTAAAATGCGATTATCTCGAAAACTGTTGGGTTTTAAAGTTATTAAGAAGTATACCTTTTTTTGTTATAATAATGTATCTTTATTATTTTTATCACAAACACCGGTAACTTAAAAAGCAAAAAAGTTAAGTGCAAATGTATGCCACATATGTGGAATATGTGCACAAACAAAACCACTCAAAACATTAACTGAACCATTAACTGCTACAAAACTACTTTTCACTGCTAGATATTTCCATAAAAAGGGGCCAAAAACAGAAAACCACAAATTCGATGGATGAATTTGGATCCACACTTGAGTCTACAGCGACCCAAGTAAGAATAACGAACTTATCTTAAGAATTCGTTCACATAACTTGAAATAAAACAAAACGTTGAAATAACAAACGTAAATTAAAATCGATCACAATGAAATCACAACGAAAATTAAAACGTAAATTATTAATTTGAAAATGCAGTTCTTCGGACGGTATAAATCAAAGAATATCGAGCAAAATACGCAGCCACGAAATAAATAAACAACTCTAAAATGGTTTATATTCTCGAGCCGACTTAAGAATAAATTGAAAACATATTTGGGAAAACATATATCGAAAGATACAATAAAAATATTCTTCGATTTTTTAAACATATATGAGGGAATTTCAATATACACCAACGAATCAATGAATTGCAAATGCTACAAACTACGCATTCACACTAGCTAAATGCAAAATATTTTTGGAATTACAAAAGTGATCTGCTAGATTTTTACTATATTTTACCAACCTAGTAATTTTTTCTTAACTAACCTAATTGAAAACATTTCTGAAATGTTACTCTGCGCTAACTATTTATTTTTCCAATGTTTAAGTACTTTATTCTAAAAATTATAAATTTTAACTGTTTTAAAAATTTGACTTTGATTCGAATCCTGAGTACATGGCTAAGCAGAATCGAATCGTGAGTCCCTTTTATGAATATAAAATAACTGAAGTCAAGTTGAGTTTTAGTAAATACAATCGAAATAATATATTTCACAGAATAAATACCAGGTAAGAAATATTCAAATTAAAATAAGTTTATTATGTCTATTATATTAATTGTCTAATTGTAAAAAAAAGATCGGGGCACCTTGCGCAACTATTGTAAAAAGATTAAAAGATTTGTATTTATTAAATACATCAATAGATCGCCAGTATACTGCCAATCAAGGAGTGAAGGCTGCAGTATTAATCGGATATTAGATTGATACCCTCTTCACTATTATTCCAACCTTCAGGCTCAGTACCGCCTTTGTACTGAGCCTGAATTTGAACCTTAAGCCATCAGAATTGCCATCCCTCAGGCTGGATTGGTTTTTAAAAAATTATCAGGGTGGCAATAAATTAGTGAAAAATCGAAGCTTAGCTTCCTTAGCAAGACTCACAACAAATAGCTAAGGGGGCAAGGGTGATTGGGGAACGGAGTTGGCTTGCTCTGTCCTTATCTGTGATCATCTACCCCAGGTATAAGTATCCAATTTCAGCTGCTCTGCCTTGTACCGTCATTGGAGAAGCAGCTTTGTCGGTTATCTAGTTGCATCCATGCGTGTCTGTTTTACTGGACGGGTATTTCAGCCGTACTCGTGAGATGTATATGGGCTTCGGGATAGCATTTGACCTTGCATGGCAAACTGCTTCATAAAAGCGACTGAATCGAACCGTTTTTTCTACCGATAATAACACCGCCATTTTTAACTTTTCGGCACAAATGGTAAAAACTAAAATTGTTGGGAATGAGATTTCCTACAATTTCTTTTTTACAATTTTTTTTTACGGTCAATACTTCGTTACAATATTTCGTTGCTCGCTTGTGCTCCGTATAACAAGCCATTAGACCAGAAGTTAGGGACAGAACTGTCTTTACAAGGATGATGACGTAGTATGCGAAGAGACGTCGAGGCTGAGCGTGGAGTTCCTTTTACTTTGGATGAACTGGCTGTGACGGTGGGTTCAAGTCTGGCAGGGCTTCCGATCTAGATGGTGTCCCACCTGAGGCGATTGTACGTCTGGGTCGTATCGTTGTTTAAAAAAACACACATACTTTTTTATTTATAACAATATTTTTATAAATTTTATTTAATAGAAACTGTAGAAAAACGAAAAAAATATACCTACCAGTTGAGAAAAAAATAGATAATATTCAGAATACCTACGCTAAAATATAAACATGAAGCAATAAACAAATTACAGTGGGGATCAATTTGAAACTCAATTTTTGTTGAGTTAGATTTTTTTAGCTGTTTTCTATAGAATTAGGCGTGCTGACTTCAAAACTGTTTTTACTTTTCTTCTATCACGTCACGTTCGTTTTCTATGTGGGTGGGGCGCATGTTGGTGAGGGAATGACGCACTGATAACTTCAACTGGTCTAGACTTGACTTTTGTGTTCACTTAAGTTACGTCTGTTATATTGTGGTGACACGTTGTGTGTTGGTTAGCAGCATTTAGTATTTCGTTACTTAAGTTTGTAGAACTACTAGTGAACTTACTTAAACTTAGTGTGTTTGAACTGAAACATTTCCTTGTAGCTACCTCTGCTCCTACACGTCGTAAGTGCTAAAATAGCCCCGATTCGTTTTGTTATATATGTGGCAGTTTTACCATTGCCAATCAAAGGACAAACATCAGTACATTCGTCAAACAAGCATATTTTGCCTATTTTAAAGTGATACTTTAAAGTGAGCCCCTTGTAAAGGGAACACGTGCTAAACTTCCATTTGGTATACCTATGATTTGGCGCGAGCCCAATGATCATTCAAGTGATTGTTACTTTTTTATAGTGAAAACATCAGGATATAACACGAACAACAAGTGTAAGATAGATTATCCTAGTTTATCGTCAGCTATACGCCCAGTGCCTTATTCAGCCGAAATCCACGTGCCAGTTTTCAATGAATTTCCGTCTTCGGAAGAAGGGGAATACGGATATGATGTAGATGACAGCGACTACAACGATGAAGATCTCGAAAGTCAAGATGACTCCGTACGTAAGGAATTCGACCAGCAAGAGTTAAATGATTTGGTACGAGATTTGGGACTATCCAAAAAAGCTTCAGAGCTCTTAGCATCACGATTCAATGAGAAAAACTTGCTTGAAACGGGAGCCAAGGTATCCTATTTTCAAACATGAGAAGGGGCGTTTCTGCAATACTATTAAAGTGATGTTGGATTTATGTTTTGTCATAATGTAAGTGGTTTATTGGAAGAATTGGAAATTTCAAACTATAACGCAACTGACTGGCGACTGTTTATAGATAGCTCAAAGCGGAGCTTGAAGTGTGTTCTCTTCCACAATGGAAATTTATTTGGTCCAGTTCCAATTGGCCATTTAGTTTGTTTGCGTAAAGAATATGACGATATAAAGAAAGTCATTAATCTCTTGCAATATCACATGCACCAATGGATCATTTTTGTTGACCTTAAAATAGTCTGCTTTTTACTTGGTCAACAACGTGGATACACAAGACCGGACCTGAGACCTGGTGATCCAAACATTGTACATCAGCCACTTGTCGACAGAAATAATATTATATTTCCACCTCTGCATATAAAACCAGGTCTCATGAAGCAATTTGTTAAAGCTTTGCCAACTGAAGGAGACTGTTTCAAGTATCTCGTATCGAAATTTCCTAGCCTGTCATTTGAAAAGATAAAGGCCGGTGTTTTTTATGGTCCACAGATTCGGCAGCTTCTTACAGATGAACATTTCGTGGTAACAATGTCAGAAATTGAAAAGAATACGTGGTTGGCATTCAAAAACATTGTTTAAAGCTTTCTTAAAAATACACGAGCATTGAATTACGCTGACATTCTCCAGCAACTTTTGGATAGCTTCCAAAAGCTAGGGTGCAACATGAGTATTAAAGTGCATTTTTTACATAGCCACCTTGCTAATTTTCCCGACAATCTTGGTGCGGTGATTTATGAGCAGGTTGAGCGTTTCCATCAAGATTTGAAGGTCATGGAAGCACAATATCAAGGTAGATCGGACATAAATATGATGGCTGACTACTGCTGGAGCATCAAGCGCAAATGTACACAAACTGAACACTCCAGAAAAAGCTATAAACGCAAATTTTGGTCTTAGTTTGTAAGTACTCTTTACTAATTAAACAATTTTATTTATACAAACTCGATTTGGTGATTAAAGGTTGGTAAGGGACCTCGGAGGCAGTATGAGTTGCCGAAGCTCATACTGCAATAAAACTCTGAGAAACACCCACTGTTCTCTGACGAAAAAGTCGGAAGTTCTAGGAATAGAACTCAGCTCTGCCAACAAATCCTACTCTCACGTCCTCGAAAGCAATACGCCGCGTAACCACTGGGTGCATGGCGCACAATGGGTGTGCGTTATGTAGCTGACGAGAAAGGGTGAAAGGCGAGTTTCTGGCGCCTTAAAACTAGAACATATCGGCTATGGGAATAAACCCTGACAGAAAATTGGTCTTTAACCAGGTTAGCACCCTACTAGCCTCGGAACAGGAATGAATCTACGACGATGACCAATGCGAGAAAAAGGACAACGAATTCATGGAAAACGAAAAACATACTCCGAATTGGTACTTGGAACGTAAAATCCTTGAACAACAGAGAACAAGAAATTACCAAAGAACTAACGGAGAAAAATATAGATATATGCGCACTCCAGGAGACCAAGAAAAAAGGAAAGGGTCAAATTATGCTACACATAGAGACGCAGACACAAGAGAAAGCTTCTTCGAACACCTCCAAAACACGATAAATGAGGTCCCTAAAAATGAATTTATGATCGTTACGGGCGACTTTAATGCCCGTGTTGGCAACGACATCGTACCAGGGATAAAACAGCGTCATAACGAAGACATCAGAAATGAAAATGGAGATCTCCTCACGGACCTATGTAGCACGAATGAACTACGCATCAACAACACTTTTTTCCCTCATAAGGAACAATACAAATACACATTCGAAAATACAAGAGGTCAAAGGTCAATGATAGACTACATCCTGACGAACAGGGTAATACATCCCTCTCAAGTATTGGACATAAGAGCACTAACATCGACAGAAATAGGAAGCGACCATAAGCTTATACTTGGAAAAATCAGAATGACGACACGCATATGTAACAATAAAAACAATAAAAATAAAAAAGAAGAATACACCACAAAGGTAAAAGTCGAGAGTCTGCAGAACGAATCAACAAAACTTCTATACCAAAAGAGAGTCAAAGATAAACTCGAAAACTTGCACATCGTAGAAAGTGATGGAATCGAAGAAAGCTGGGCGAAAATTAAAGCAAGCATCCTAGATTCAGCAAAAGAAGCTGTAGGAGAAAGGAAAATTCTTAAAAATAAATATTTCCAAGGAAAACTCCGTGGTTCTGCGCAGAAGTGAAAGAAAAATGCAAAGAAAAAAAGAAAGCTTACTTAAGATACATGTCCAGCAAAACACCACAAGAATACAACAATTACAAAAAGATAAGAAACGAAACAATAGCACTAGTAAAAAAAATTAAAAACGAACACTAGGAACGCTTCTCAAAAGAAACGGAACACGACTTTTACGGTCTACAAAAGGAAATATGGCGTTTCATAAGAGGCCAAAGATCAGAGATGAAAGACTTAATCGAACCGAAACGCATAGATAACGACACATGGATTGAATACCTAAAGAAGCTTTATAATGATGAACAGCAAATGATGTTAGAACCAGAAACACCAGAAATCATTACAAACGAGGAAGTCGAGATAACCGTACAAGAAGTAAAACAAACTTTAGAAAAACTGAAGAACAGAAAAGATGCAGGTAAAGATGGAATTCCAAATGAATTATTGAAATATGGTGGAGAAGCATTAACAGAACAGCTAACAGCACTAATTAACAAAATCATCAAACATAATAAAATACCTGAAGAGTGGAAGAAAAGCGAGCTTATCCTACTATACAAAAAAGGGGATAAAAAACAGCCTGAAAACTACAGAGGTATCAACTTATTAAACACCACTTTGAAGCTTACAACCAAAATATTGCAAGGCCAAATAAATCAGAGAATTACCTTAGCGGATGAACAGCAGGGTTTTCGCACATGAAGATCGTACACAAATGCAGTATTCATCATAAAACAGATTACCGAGAAAGCACTAGAGTATAACAGACCAGCATTCATATGTCTAATAGACCTGAAGAAAGCGTTCGATAAAGTAAAGCTTAAAGATGTAATTCACCTTCTTTACGATAGAGAAATTCCACTAAATGTTATAAAAACAATAGAGAACATTTACCAGAACAACAATATGGAAGTCAGAATAGATGACCAGCTTACAGATCCAATAGATATGGGCAATGGAATAAGACAAGGAGACTCGCTTAGTCCAACGCTATTCAATCTAATCATGGATGAAATCATCAATACTATTAATAAAGGAAGAGAATACAAAATGGGGAACAAAGAAATCAGAATACTCTGCTATGCAGATGATGCGGCCCTAATTTAATCCAATGAAGATGATCTACAAAGACTAACCCATAGATTCAACACAAGGGCAAAGGACTTTAATATGGTGATCTCTACACAGAAAACTAAAACAATTGTAATCAGTAAAGAACCAATTAGATGTAAACTGGAAATCGACGGTATCAGCATTGAGCAAGTAATGGAGACAAATTAACTAGGAATTACACTGTCTAGCTACGGAGATGTGGAAAAGGAAGTGAAAAATCAAGTACAAAAGGCTAATAAAATAGCAGGGTGTCTTAATAGCACGATATGGCGCAATCCCCACATTAATACCGACGTGAAATCAAGAATCTACAAAGCAACAATAAGACCAATAATGACATACACTTCAGAGACAAGACCGGATACCTCCAAGACTCAGCAACTACTAGAAACTGAAGAGAATTACAGGAAACACACTGAGGGATCGAATGAGGAGTGAAAAGATCGGAAGAAAATGCAATATACCAGAAATAAATGAGTGGACACTGAACAGAAAAAAGGAATGGAACGAACACATAAACAGAATGGAAGAGACCCGATTAGTCAGAATAGCGAGGGACAAATCACTAAAAGGTAGAAGAAGTATCGGGCGACCACGCAAAAGATGGAGTGATAACCTCCAATAGAGGCATTAATCGACATTGAACAAGCATTTTGCTTATAAAAAAGAAGAAGAAGAAGAAACTCGATTTAACTTGCATTTAATGTTTTCTAAACTGTTTTATTTTATGTTCTTTTATATGCATGATTTTTGAGGATACCCTGTAGTTTAAAAAGTTGACGTGATAGACAAGATCTGAGGTTATTTTCAGATTCAGAGGACACAAATTAATGAAAAACAAGTGTCAAATATAACTCAACGAAAAATGTGTTTCCCAGTGTTATTTATATTTAAAAAGAAAGGACTGAAACTTTTCGTAAGAAAAAAATTATTTAAGAGTTTGACTCGCCCAAAATCAAATATTTGATATATAAAAAGAGATAAATTACTACAGAGAGACAGACAACTACACTAGTTTCAGAAGAAAATTTCGAGTCCAAATCAAGTAACAAATCAAATAAACGAAATAGTAAGAAATTTATGATGTGTTGAATCGATCTACTAGAAACTTGAAATAAAGATATTTCAATATTTTCGTAAAATTTAACTCCATTTTTTATATTTGCTTTAATTTTATATTGACATGCTGTGATTTTATTTCAAACTGATATAGAGAACACGAAGTTTATTAAAAGCAAAGCAATTATAACTACCCTTTTATACTATATAATTGGAACAATATGTCATATATATTCGAAGCGTAGGTATCAAAATATATAAAAACCAATTTCTAAACAACCCCTAGTTAAGGAAAATATAATAATATATACCGACTTCCTCTGGGTTAGCGTTAAAATAGCACTATAATCATTAGAGTGTGGTTATTTACGTCAACAAAAAACTAATAAATCTACAGTAAATGCATACATTAATATACAAGTAAACCTAAGTGACTCAATAACCTTGATTTATATAGCTTATTTTTTATGAGATTGTAAAAATATGACTGAAACTCTGGCCTCTTTACATAACTTTACACTTAGGCGTATAGATTCTGGAATTTAGGTAATTTATAAATATATAATATTAAAATACTTTAAAATGTAACAAATAATTTAGGTAGGTACTTATGTATATATGTGAATTAATAAATTAAAGGATATGCCTCGATAATTTACTTCTTCACCCTAGTTTATTTTTAATGCTGTTAATATAATGTGATGTAGTTTAATCAATCTTATCATATATGTACAGTTATGGAAATTTTTCGTAAAATACAAAAAAACCATTTAACGAATGTCATTGTCATATTTATAACTAAAGTTCGATGTTTAGTGATTCATATTGGTTTAACTGAGAAAACTTTTCACGAAGTGCTAATAATTAGTTTAATTGTGATTTCGCTATTAATTAATAGATCTTGATATACATAACCAATCGTGGTGACTGGATGAGAAGGGTTTTCAATATCTCTTAATTATTTATTCTAGCCTTAGATATTTTTCTTCGTTTAGTGGCATCGGGAACGGCTGAATCGATTTGTCTAATTTTTGTTTTGACATATTGGAAGTCCTAGGAAAGTCTAATAGATGAGAAAATATAATGAAATTATAAGGAAAATAGTAGAAGCAACGGTTTTATTTTCCCATGCATTTACCTTATAATTTTATATAAAACACTATCTTTACACTGGTAGTTCATTTAAACATAAAGTTAGGTTTAACAAACTTCAAGTCTATTAATATTTTTCGTTAGGATTAAACTCTAGAAAGCATGATGAAATTGCAAAAAACAGTAATTTACATAACAAGTTCCGACAGTGATATTTTACGAGAAGAGTAGGAAGTTTCCAGGGCGAACCGTAGGCGAGTCCTGGAATCCTGAGAGTCTCGTAAAATTACTTTTGGATCGTGGTACGTACAATATTTTTTCTGCAGTTGTTTTGTATATTATAAAGAATATATGGATAAACTTTACTTATGATCTTTTATTAAACACTTTA
>OU898279.1:69872065-69879565 GCA_918026665.1 Diabrotica balteata
ATATATATATATATATATATATATATATATATATATATAATATCTATATATATATATATATATATATATATATATATATATATATATAATATATATATATATATATATATAAAAGAATGCAAGAGTGGGCTAACGATCCGCTTTGTAGGATAGACCGGTGTTTAAGAATTCTTTATAACTTTTACAATGGAGAACATACTAGGAATCCTGTCTTATTCCACATATTTCAAAAAATATTTAATACCCAATTTAATATTGTATTCCATTTATTCGGATTCGTAAAAAAAATGTAATTTGTATAACAATCAAATAAAGTTCTTAACAGTTTAAGCAGAACAACTTGAATTTGAAGTTCACCACACTAGAGGTTCAACAACGAAAATCAGACCGTGCTAGATGTAGTATGAAACAAGATGCACAGTTTGCAAGACAAAATTCTAAAGAAAATACAGTTTTTTACTTGATGCGAACGTTGCCCACATCAGTTATCAGCAATGGAATTTCTTACTATAAAAGCCAGTTGTGGACTTACGTCTTAGAAGTCCATAATTTAGCTACTAATAATGCTCATATGTTTGGAACGAGACACAAGCATCACAAGGAACTCAAGAAATAGGATTCTGTTTACTGTATTATTTTAAAAATGTTGTTACAACAAAAAATGTAATACTATATTTCGATCAATGCGGTCGGCAGAACCGTAACATTAAAATAGCTGTCCTTTGCGATTTTATTGTGTCACATCCTGATATTGTGGTGGAAAATATTGATCATAAGTTTTTAGTCAGCGGACATTCTTATCTTGCCTGTAACCAAGAAAGAAAGCCCAAGCCTACGGTAGTAAAGATGACAAAAAACGATTTTTATTATACTAAGAACTTAGAAAGAAATACAACAAATCGCAAACTTGAAAAATCCAATGGTTACAGATTCAGTGGTTGCAATACAAGAAAACAAATCTTTTACTCACTAGATGTGAAAAAGAGGACATCCAGGTAATCTTTATCCCGATGGACGCCCAATAGCCGAAACAAAAAAAGGTCTTTTGGAATTACTTTCATTTATACCTCCAATACATCATGGATTTTACACAAGTACCAGAACAATAAGATCCACTATACAGCAAGAAGAAGAGTTCATTAACGATGAAGATTAAGTATTTTTGCTACTTTGTTTTTTATTAAAGCATATTTTCAACATTGATATTGTTTAATTTTATTGTTCTCCAGGTCTAATCCACATTCCTATTAAAATTTTTAAGGGCACACTGATGCAAAAGCGGTCTAATCCACAAAAAAAGCTTAAATTTTTACCTTTTTGTTAAATATATTGCAAAATGTTTGAGTTTTTTGTTATAAGTTAATGATTTTTAAACAACAACTACCTTTTGGCGTTATATTTTAATTTTATGAAATTTCAAAATACGCATATAATTTTGGTTCATGTAAATCCATTATTCAATATTTGGGGTTAGCCCACTCTTGCTCTCATAGCCTCAAATATTTGCTGTATAAAGAAATGTTATTTCCTGCAATAGCCTCAAAGGTTCTTTCTATGTGTGTTTTAGTATTAAAGATTTTAATCACTAACATGGTTAGCGCCTGCCAAACCAATTATTATTGCAACCTAAAATTTACGAAAAAAAATAATAAAAAAAAATTAGATTTAATTATATTACCTTTGTTATTAACTAGATCTTATCTTCAGCTTCTGATAAAAATTTATCTATTTCTTCTTTATTCAATACTTTCGATTTTTTTGGTTTCTAGCCGATGGATTTTCTTTTAAAGAAAGCAATAAATTTTGGGTAACGGCTTATATCTATATTATTTTTAATATTAACTGTGGACTTAAGCATCAAGTAATTGCTTCAAATGCATGTGAAATGCATTTGCAAAGGTACGAACTGCAAATGAATCTCAAGAAAACGAAATCAATGATATTCACAAGAAAACCACAAAATCATCATCAATAATACAACGATCGAAAGAGTAACAACATATAAATATTTAGGAACGTGACTAGTTAAAGACGAAGATCAAACAAAAGAAATCAGAACTAAAACAGAAATGGCAAGAAACACGTTCATACAATTAAAAACTTTACTTTGCATCCCTAAAACTTAATATAGAGATCCGCACAAGAATGCTACGTTGTTACGTTTTTTCTACTTTACTATCCGGAATAAATCCGCGTGGACAATAAAACAGTGTGAAATCAAAAAATTAAATTCCTTTGAGATGTGGTGCTACAGGAGAATCCACAGAATATCGTGGACGGAAAAAGTAACTAATATAGAGGTGTTACAAAGAATGAAAAAAGAATGTTAAGTCTTAAAAACTTTTAAAAATAGAAAACTGTTAAAATTAGAAATATTCAATATCTGGCTCATATAATGAGGGGCGAGAAGCACGTATTACTTAGGATAGTTATACAAGGAAAAATACAAAGGAAGAAAAACGCAGGACGACGTAAAATATCCTGGTTAAGAAATTTGAGACAGTGGTTCGGTTGCAACTCATTAGAATTATTCAGAAACGCGGCCAATAAAATTAAAATAGCGATGATGATTTCCAACCTCCGATATGAGAAGGAACCTGAAGAAAAATTGCTTCAAAGGCTTGATGTCTTCAAGATATTAGATTTTTCCATTAGATACGCAAGAATGACTTCTTCATTTATGGTATTTAAATTTTTATCATTGCTCCGTTTTATCATTACAAAATCTTAAACCTGTATCTTTTGCTTCTAGATCTTTAACCAATTGTGAAACCAGATTTAGCCAGTTTGAAAAGAAACTAAATGCAATCCTATTTTCTTGTAATAAATTTCATAATTATATTTATGGTAGAGAAGTTAAGGTTTTCACAGATCATAAGCCATTGATTTCGATAATGAAAAAAGGCATAGCAGAAGTAGACTCTCCTGGACTACAACATATGAAGGTGAAATTATTAAAATATGACTTAACTGTAGAATATAAGCCAGGCAAGGATATGCTTATAGCTGATTTGTTGTTTCGAAATTTTTTGAAGAAAAAGGTAGAGGATGATGCTTTTGTAACGGAAATAGTGCATACATTAAATATAACAGAAGAAAGGAGAGAGAAATTTATAGCTGAAACTAAACAGGATAGGAAGCTTCAAATAATCAGAGATTTTTGTGAAAAAGGGTGGTCATCATGTGCATCGAGGGTACCTTACATAGTAAAAGATTATTTTAATATTAGACTAATGTTTACTCATTAAATGATTTGATGTTTTATAAGGACAGAGTCATAGTTCCGGATTCTTTGCGGCATAGGATGTTAAAGTTGCTTCATGAAACACACTTTGGGGTTACAAAAACACAGACAGGTATTGGTCTGGCCAAATATGAATAAGAACATAGTGGATTTGGTTAGAAATTGTGTTGATTGTGAGAAATATCAGAGAAATAATGTTAAAGAGCCATTAATACTAAGAGAAATTCCAGAACTGCCATTTCAAATGCTAGCAGCTGATATTTGTGAATTTGGAGGAGCATCTTATTTAATTGTTATGGATTATCTTACAAAGTGGATTAAAATTGTTCCGTTGCAATCCAAAACATCCCATTCAATAATAAATTCATTTAAGATGATGTTTGCCACTCATGGGATTCCTTTGGAAGTTGTGTCTGATAATATGTCTTTTGGCTCTAACAAATGGCGAGAATTATCTAAGGAGTGTAACTTTAAATTTGTGACATCTAGCCCTAGATATCCTAGAGAAAATGGTTAGACAGAACGAGCCGTCCAGATAGCTAAAAATATTTTCAGGAAGTGTGAAGATCTTCAATTAGCGTTATTAGAATATAGAAATACACCACTATTAGGATCAGACAAGTCCCCAGCACAACTATTGTAGTCGTAGACTTAGAGACAAACTTTCAGTTTTACATTAGAAATATTTATCAGAACAGGTAGACCTAAAAATGAATAGAATAAATTAGATAATAAAAGAAAATTGTACAAGCACTACTATGATAGAAATACAGCTACAAAACAAGAACTAAGTGAAGGGGATAATGTGGTTATAAGAGAAGATGGGCAATGGAAACCTGCTGTGGTTAGACGAGGTTTACAAGAGCCAAGATCATATGTTGTTGAGAAAGAAAATGGGACACTTGTAAGAAGAAATAGACCATCTAATAATATGCCTAAACATTATATTAACCTAGCAAATTCTTCTTCTTCTTCTTCCTTTATTGGGTAATAATAACCTAGCAGATGATTTTGATCACAATGAGAATGACAGACCTTCAACATTAACGGCCTGTGAGAGTGAAATATTAAATCAGTTTCCTATCAGAAGTAAAAGATTAATTAAACCGCCATCTAGATATAATGATTTTGAAATGTAATAGTTTTGAAATTAGTATTGCTATTAGTTTTTAATTTAGAATGTTTTTATTCTTAGTTTATTGTTGTAATGTCTGTATTTTATAGAAAGGGAAAGATGTCATGAGACTGAATAGCTCATAAATGTAAAGTCCTGACAGGACTATGACATGGGACAGGCGGCACATGGTCTCAGGACATATAGTAGTTAAGCACTTTAGATTAGGTTATGATGACACTGTATTACTGAAAGCAATATTAATAAAAATGTACAACAGTCCGTATTAAACATTATTATATTCGCCGTGTTTGCTTTCTTCATAGGTGATATGATATCTTCATTCTTGCTTTTACTATTGCTGCTTTTATCACTTTTCTAAATCATTTTTGCATTTTTCTTCTTTCTCATTATTTTAGTTTTTTTAAGTGGCTTTTTAGAGATATTTGCTAAGTTTTTTTCTTTTTTGGAGTTAAAGAAAACGCTTTCATCTTTTAAATCGGTTTTTCTTTTTACTGCTGCTAATTAAATGTGGCTTTTCTTATTTCTTGTTTCTTCTACACCATCCTTAATAGGTGCGCTAGTAAGTATTGTGGATTTTTTTCCTAATTTGCCTCTTCGTCTTTTTATTCTTTGAAACTGCAACTGATGATACGATTTTTAATACTTCTGCAAATGATGAGGACTGGGCAACTGCTTTAGAAAACCCCGATCCTGTACTAAATTTTGATAAACTTGGCCCCGGTCTATTTGGTAAAATAACATTTATTAAAGTTGATGTTTGTGTTAATATAGTAGTTTCGTATTCTAGATAAGTTTTCTAAATTTTCGTTGACAGTTAAAGGTAGAAAATCATTCGAAAACATCCGGGTTAAATGGATAGAAGCCACTTCTTTCAAAACCTTTAAAAGTATCATCTACTGTAGCCACTTTCTAAAATGCTCTGCCGCTTAACTGCGGCATTAAATGCGAATATTGTAATCAGTTCTCGTTTATCAATTGTCATCTAGAAATTGCATTCATGAACATACTAAGCCTGGAATGGCCCAAAAAATGTTAAATCAGTTAAATGCAGTAAAGTGGGACAGTCAGCATTATTCGTCAATATTTCTCTTGCTTTCAACACCCCCTCAAGCTGCTTATGGCTAATGTGCCCGTCCAAGATCAGTAAAACTGGCTTTTAAATTTCTCTATAATTTTAAATGCTCTATAAAATGATCTAAATATTTAAAAAAATTCTCACTATCCATCCAACTAGATAAATCAGCAGAACAGTGCTAATATTTTTCGAGGAAACAGGGAAAATGGGGGAGTATAGTTTCCAGTCACTGAAAATGCGCATGCCATTGTTATGTTGGAACCTGGTTTGCCGCTAACTATTCTTCCTACTTGCTATTGTCCCAATTTGCAAATATTTTAGTAAGTTTCGCTACAGTGCTTATACCTGTTTCATCCTAATCGTAAGTAGATGTTTTCTGCACTATTGATGCTTAATTTGGTTTAAAATAAATATTGTTTGACTTCTTATGTTAGTTTTTTGTAGTAGTAGTAGATGTAGTAGATGATTCCATATAAGTTTGATTGTGTGTACATAAGGGTATTAGTGTAAGACTGATTTTGACCGTTTCTTTAATCTATTTATTATATAATATTAAAATTATCATTACATTGTTAGGTACTCTTACTAATATTGAATTTAATCAATTTTTTAAGACTTGTACTAGCAACTTTGTTGGGAAGATATCAACTTGTCATTATAATTAAATTTAACAGCGTGATAATCAGTGATATGAATATCTCTAAAAAATAAGCTCGTTGTTAACAGGTGTATACTTAATTGTTTATATAATTTTTTGTTATATAATAATAATTAATCACTTAGATCTAAAAAAATTATCAAAAAACAGTAGCGATTTTTATTAATAAAAAGCAGACTTCTGATTGTAATCTTTAGTTTTGACTTAATTAGACCTTGAAAGACTTAATTAATTATATATATATATATATACTCCATGTGAAAATTTGTTGTATGAAAATAAGGATATAGATATTAAAAAACATGTATCACTCCATGGCTGGCGGTCGTCTGCTTTTCTATTATATACCATCATAATAGATTAGTCTATTTAATTGTGCAACCAATAACCTTAATATCAATCTCTGTTCTATAATGCGTTTGGTTCATACTTTATGAGCTGCTGCACCTCGTTTCCTATCATACATATAATTGGCTTTGGACGAAGTTCCGGATAATAATATTTTATCTGCGGTAAAGTATGCATTTTACATCGGTACACCTTTCTGTTTTTTTTTCTGTATTCGTCTGTCGCGTGCACTTGACGAAAAAGGTATTTTTTCGCAATATGTCTTAGTAGATCTATATATTTGGCACCTCTGCTTTTTGATATATCTCTTTTCTGACACAGAAATATCTAGATCTTATAGATCATATTCTACGGTGTTGTTATTTGATGCTGGCTTAAGATCAATAAAAACGTAGGTAGTGTACTTATAATTCTTGTAGTATTTGATATTCCAAACGTTCTCTAAATAGTGTCCATGTTTTCTATACCTTAGCTTACTTTTTATGTTGACTCAGTAGTACGCGTACGCGTTCTTCTTTTAGCTTACATGTATAAAATTTTGCATCAAGGTCTTCTAACTCTAATGCCACAAATTGGTTGCACTGCTCCTGTAGTGATCCTTTCCCAAGTTAATATGCTCCTTTTCTAACTTGGCTGCACCGTACTGAAGACGACCAATAGTCAGAAATACGTATATACGGTTGCCTTTCATCGATATACCATTTTTGGTTTTTTGTTTTGCGAGACATGCCATTACTTTTTACTTTACTAACTTTACTAACAAACATTTCGCTATTTTGGAGTTATCATGTTTCTCTTCATTTGGAGTATATATATATATATATATATATATATATATATATATATATATATATATATATATATTATATGTGGAGAAAAGGGAGAAACATGATAACTCCAAAATAGCGAAAGTTTTGTTAAGTCCTGCACTGCATTTTGTTTTTGATCTATTTTCGTTTGATCTGACTATGGTATGTCCATTATGTCTAGAAAATGAGCCACGGCTTGGTACAATATCGATAAATTTCTATTATTGA